>JAJQKJ010002213.1:160000-247515 GCA_029574335.1 Rana kukunoris | reverse complement strand
GGGGGGGGAGGTTTATAAGGGACAGAGAAGGATGGTGGGGGGTGGGGGGGGGTGGGAATCAGGGACAGAGGACAGAGGGATGGTGGCGTGGGGGGAGCATCAGGTGACAGAGGGATGGGGTGGGGGGGGGGGGGGGTTTATCAGGGACCAGAGGGGGATGGTGGGAGGGGGGGGGAATCAGGGACAAAGGGATGGTGGGGGGGATCAGGGACAGAGGGATGGTGGGGGGGAGATCAGGGACAGAGGGATGGTGGGGGGGGATCAGGGACAGAGGATGGTGGGGGGGATCAGGGACAGAGGGATGGGTGGGGGGAGATCAGGGAGGATAGAGGGATGGTGGGGGGAGATCAGGGACAGAGGGATGGTGGGGGGGGAAATCAGGGACAGAGGATGGTGGGTGAGGGAATCAGGGGACAGAGTGGGATGGTGGGGGAGGTGATTAGGGGAAAGAGGGATGGTGGGGGGAATTTGGGACAGCAGGGATGGTGGGGGGTCAGGGACAGAGGGGATAGTGGGGGAGGTTATCAGGGGACAGAGGGAATGGTGGGGGGGATCAGGGACAGGAGGAATGTTGGGGAGGGATCAGGGAAGAGGGATAGTCGGGGGGGGGATCATGGACAAGAGTGACGGTGCGGGGGGTCATTGACAGAGGAACGGTGGGTGGGGGGGATCAGGGACAGTGGGACGGTGGGGGGGGGGAATCAGGGACAGAGGGATAGTCGGGGGGGGGGGATTAGGGACAGAGGGAATGTTGGGGGGGGGTCATTGACAGAGGAACGTTGGGGGGGGGGGAATCAGGGACAGAGGTAAAAGGGGGGGGGGGAATCTGCACTGGACTGCGTCAAAAATACATCAGACGCATAAAAAACGGGCATGCAGAAAATAACCTGGAATGCTTTAGGACTGCGTTTTTATGGTATGAACTGGCCCTAGTGTTCACACAAAATGCAGTCCAGTGCGTTTTTGATGCGTTTTACAGCGTTCCAGTGCAGTGCAGGAAACATGCAGCGTGTTCTACTTTTTATTCTGGAACTGGAACGCACTGGTGTGAACTCTGCCATTGAAAACAATATAAGCTACTTTCCATGCGTTTTTGATGCAGAAAAAAACCCGCACTGGACTGCATGTGGTGTGAATCGGCCCCTAAGGTTAAGAAAAAAGAGGGGGGTAAATTTACCGGAATGCATCAAAAGCGCGCATTCAGAAAAGCACCTGGAACGTATCCGGACTGCGTTTCTATGGTGCGCCTGAAAATAAACTCCTGCTGCTTTTTTAGTTTTGGTGGAGAATGCGGGGGGCGGATCCCGCCACCTCTCGCATGCCAACTCCTCCTCCTTTTTGAGCGACAAGCGTAGCGCGTTTTACCGCAATTGTGTCTCATGTCAATCGCAGCGGAATCGCATCACGTATGGGGTGCCCAAAGGCGCGTTTGCGAGTTCTGCGACTTGGGGAATAATTGTAATTCTGTCCACGATCCCAAATTGCGAGATAAGTAGGAAGCATTAGGCACCGCCCAGCCAGCGCGCCAAATAGTATAGCTCCTCCCACCCTTCCAGATAATGCGATCAACTTATCATCGCAGAGATACTTGGGAGGAAAATATCTTCTTCCTTATCTGTTCGCTGAGCTGCTAAACTGAGGAAGATATCTGATTGGCCGATCGCCCCGTGTTTCATGTTTTCATTGGCTCTTGTCATCTGCTTGTATAAAGAGAACCAGTCATGGAAGACACTTTACCCTGCCTAGGGGGGGGGGGGGGGGACAGGGTGGAGGACATCATGTTTCATCAACCAGTGAAAAATTTCCCTGACCCCCCCCACCACCATCCCTCTGTCCCTGATCCCCCCCCACCATCCCTCTGTTCCTGATCCCCCCTCCTCCCCCCCCCACCATCCCGCTGTTCCTGATCCCCCCACCATTCCTCGGTCCCTGATCCCCCCCACCATTCTTCGTCCCTGATTCCTCCCACCATCCATCTGTTCCTGATCTCCCCCCCCCCACACACACACACACCATCCTTCTGATGCTGATCCCCCCAAAATTCCTTGTTCCTGATCCCCCCCCCCCTCCATCCCTCTGGCCCTGATCTCCCCACCAGCCCCCTGTCCTGATCCCCCCACACCATTCCTCTGTCCTTGATCCCCCCCACCCCCCCCACACCATTCCTCTGTCCCTGATCCCCCCACCATCTCTCTGTCCCTTAACCCTCACCATCCCTTCTGTCCTTGATCCCCCCCCCCCACACCATCCTTCTGTCCCTGATCCCTCCACCATCCCTCTGTCCCTTAACCCCCAGCATCCCTCTGTCCTTGATCCCCCCACACCATGCCTCTGTCCTTGATCCCCCCCAACACCATCCCTCTGTTCCTGATCCCCCCCACCATCCATCTGTCCCTGATGCCCACCCCCACCCCACCATCCCTCTGTCGTTGATTCTCCCCTCATCATCCCTCTGTCCTTGATCCCCCCACACCATCCCTCTGTCGTTGATCCCCCCCCCCAACACCATCCCTCTGTCCCTGATCTCCCCAACATCCCTCTGTCCCCCCTGATCCCCCACCCCCCTACCATCCCTCTGTGCCCCCTGATCCCCCCACCCCCCTACCATCCCTCTGTCCCCCCTGATCCTCCCCTCACCATCCCTCCTGTTCCTGATCTCCCCTTCCCCATCATCCCTCTGTCCCTGATCCCTGCACCATCCCTTTGTCCCCAATCCCCCCCCACCACTATCCCTCTGTCCCTGATCTCCCCTTACAATCCCTCTGTCCCTGACCCCCCCCCATCCCTCTGTCCATGATCCCTTCCCACCATCCTTCTGTTCCTGACCCCCCTCCTCACCATCCCTCTGTCCATGACCCCCCTCCCCACCATCTGCCTCTGATCCCCTAACCATTCCTGTGTCCCTTAATCCCCCCCACAATCCCTCTGTCCCTGATCCCCCCACCGTCCCTCTGTCCCCCCTGATCCCCCGCGCCCCCACCATCCTTCTGTTCCTGATCCACCTCCACACAATCACTCTGTTCCTGTTCTCCCCCTCCCCACCATCCCTCTGTCCCTGATCCCTGCACCATCCCTTTGTCCCCGATTCCCCCCCCCCCACCATCCCTCTGTCCATGATCCCTCCCCCACCATCCCTCTGTCCATGATCCCTCCCCCACCATCCCTCTGTTTCTGACCCCTCCCCACTGATCCCATCCCCCCACCACCACCACTAATCCCATCCCCCCACCACCACCACCGCTGATCCAACCACCACCACTAATCCCATCCCCCCCAACACCACTACTGCCACTGATCCTAAGGGGGCACTCTGGAGGTACTGTACCTCCAGAATGCCCCCTTATATTTTCCACATTGCCCCCTTACATCCTCCAGAATGCCCCCTAGTAATGGTGAGGTCAGTGGCAGGACTACCAGGGTCTCAAAGGTCGCACTTGCGACTGGACTCTAACGTTCCACCACCATGCGGAGGCCTCAAGATGGCAGGAAGTGGCCCCTTGCAGAACATGAGAAAGGGCCCTCGGGATGGTCAGGGGGGGCCCCTTCATTGTTTCTTGCACCGGGGGCCCTGAAGGTTGTAGTTACGCCTCTGACCTGAAATCTGGGGTTATATTGGCTCCCAAATTCCTGACTTACACCCGGACTCGGAATGGGCGAGCCGGCACAGCGAGGCCGGGGGCAGCGTGTTTGGACATGCAGAGTGGTGTCAGTCTAATTTATTTCCAGGCTCCGGGGATTTGCTTACGGGAGGAGAGAGAGAGAGAGAATGATGACCTCATGATGGGACTTAAAGGGCCCCTGATTGTCATCCTGACCTTTAAAGGCAAAGTGACTGTAATTGTACCATTGACCTTTCATTCAACTCCACGCAACATTGTATGGAACATTGACCTTTCGTTCAAGTCTTTGCACTGCGGCACGCCGAGGTGCGCCGGGGGGACATGCGGTGAGGTGACATGCGTTTTTACTTGACGCACCTCAGTCCAGCATTATGGTGAGAACTGGATATATAGAAAACGATGTTGCCCATGCGTCAGTGGCGGTGCGTCCATAAAGGGCGCACGGGCGCCGCCCCTCCCTCTTGTCACCTCTCTCTCACCATAGATAGATTTATGCATTGCCCCTTTTCAGGCGCCGGGCATCTGAATTACAGTGGTGTTTTTTTTCAAAAGCACCGACTAGGCTCCAATAGGTGTCCAAAATGGTAAACAGCGGGCACTATGCTGTGCGGTCGCTGTTCACTCAGCGCTGTGTTAGGAAAGCGATTTATTCACTTTCCTAACACTGCTCTGCCTCTCAGCCAATCAGGTGCTCGGGTCTGGTACCTGTCACCTGATTGGCTGAAACAGGCGCTGTGATTGGACGCCTCATACAGAGGATGTGAGAAGACATCAAGGAGCGTGAAAGTGGAGGAAGCCACTGTGACCCGCTTCGAGACAGGTAAGTGCCGGGCGATGCACACTGGCAGCCTTTGATGGGGCACAGTAGCGGCAATTGATGGGCACACTGGCAGCAATTGATGGGGCACAGTAGCGGCAATTGATGGGCACACTGGCAGCAATTGATGGGGCATAGTTGCGGTAATTGATGGGGCACAGTAGCGGCAAATGATAAGCACACTGGCAGCTATTGATGGGGCACAGTAGCGGCAATTGATGGGGCACAGTAGCGGCAATTGATGGGGCACAGTAGCGGCAATTGATGGGGCATAGTAGCGGCAATTGATGGGGCACAGTAGCGGCAATTGATGGGGCACAGTAGCGGCAATTGATGGGGCACAGTAGCGGCAATTGATGGGGCACAGTAGGGCCTCCCCTGATGATGGGGAGAGGATCTGTGGGCCTTGGGTCTGTTTCCTCTTCCCTCCATTGCTCTCTCTATAGAAGATCCCTCACCAAGAACTTGGACGCCCATCTTTAGCAGGTCCCTAGAGAAGATGGTCCACCTGACTTCAGCCTAGGTGGGCCAGAGTAGCCCCTGGTCGGAGCCATGTGCCCCAGGGGGTTTCAGGGGTCAATGCACCTTCCATCTTTTTCCTCTTCCTTTCGGGTCTCTCTTCGGGAGAGCCCTCACCAAGTACTTGAAGGTTCGGCTTCTGAAGATCCCTAGGGAACAGAGCAATGAAGGGAAGAGGAAACAGACCCAAGGGCCACAGATCCTCTCCCCAACATCCCTGATCCCTCGGGAGAGGATCTGTGGCCCTTGGATCTTTTTCCTCTTTCCTTCATTGCACTCTCTTCAGAAGATCCCTCACCAAGCACTTGGAGGACCAGCTTTAGCAGGTCCCTGGTGAAGAGGGTCCACCTGACTTCAGCCTAGGTGGACCAGAATACCTTGCCCTTGTCAGAAACCATGTGCCCCAGGGGGTTTCAGTGGTCCATGCATCCTCCATTTCACAGAGATGGAGGTTGCAGGCTTTTTGGGGCCTCCATTGATGTTTGGGAGCTATTCTGTGGCTCTCAGGTCTTCTTCCTCTTCCTTTCTGGATTCCCTCTTCCAGAGAGCCCTCACCAACTACTTGAAGGACCGGCTTCTGCAGGTCCCTAGGGAACAGGGGCCTCCCCTGATGTTGGGGAGAGGATATGTGGCCCTTGGGTCTTTTTCTTCTTTCCTTCATAGCTCTCTCTTTGGAAGATCCCTCACCAAGAACTTGAAGGACCAGCTTTAGCAGGTCCCTAGAGAAGAGGGTCCATCTGACTTCAGCCTAGGTGGACCAGAGTAGCCCCTGTTATAAGCCTAGGTGCCCCAGAGGGTTTCAGGGGTCAATGCATCCTCCATTTCACAAAGATGGAGGCTTTTTGGGGCCTCCCTTGATGTTTGGGAGACATTGTGTGGCCCTTGAGTCTTTTTCTTGGGAGAGCCCTCACCAAGTACTTGGAGGACCGAATTCAGCAGGACCCTGGTTGATCAGAGTACCTTGCCCCTGCTAGCAACTATGTACCCCAGGGGGGTTCAGGGGTGCACCCTCAGTCCCACAGAGATGGAGACTGCAGGCTTTTTGGGGCCTCCCTTGATGTTTGGGAGATATTCTGTGGCCCTCAGTTCTTTTTCCTCTTCCCTTCAGGGCTTTCTCTATGGAGTCTCTAAATGAACCACACATGTCATGAGGCAAGACGTTGCCTCCTCACTACCTGTCAAACACCCCCTAAAAACCCATAGGGTGTAAAAAGATTTTTCTAAGACATCTCCCTGTGAAGAACACTGACTAGGACGGTACTAGGATTGAACTAACTAGCACTAAACAGGAGGGTAGGATTGAACTAACTAGCACTAAACAGGAGGGCAGGACAGAAGGCAATACCAAATCACAAAAGTAAACAAGTTGTAGTGACCCAAAACTGTCACTAGATGTCACCATACATCAAACCTCATCATCATGATACAGGTCAATAGGTAGGCAGGACAGAACACCTATGCTATTAGAAGGAAGGCCGACATTCACTGCTCGGCATGAGCCGCCTGCCCACCAACATGCAGGAATAAGTTGCCCAGGAGTAGCTTGTGTTGCTCTGGAGCACATTATGAATTACGTTGCAGCCGTACAAAGCTGTGTTTTTGAAAACATTAGGATGTACTCTCATCAGACATGGAAATTTCCCATTTGAAGGGGCTCAGGATTCATCATACCAGCCGAGCAGGCCCGCTATCAGGAATTATGGGGCCCCTTACACAGCTTCAGGCATGGGCCCCTGGAGCAGAGAACGGGGGGTGCTGCCGCCCCAAATTGAGAAGCGACAGGGGGGGGTGCCGCCGCTAACTGAGAAAATTGAGAAGCGCCCTGGGGACCTCTGGGCCCTTTACAAAAAAAAATAGAAATAAAAAAATAATATATATATATATATAAATATAAAAAGGGGGGGGGGGTAGCCATACAGGGCCATGGAGACCTTTGGGCCTCTGGGCCCTTTAAAGCGGATCTCCACCCTAAAGTGAAGTTCCGCTGATCGGAACCCTCCCCCCTCCGGTGTCACATTTGACACCTTTCAGGGGGGAGGGGGGTGCAGATACCTGTCTAAAGACAGGTATTTGCACCCACTTCCGGCCCGCAGTCTCGGGCAAAAGACGTGTTTTTCCCGTTGTGTGCTGGGAACTCTCGGCTCCCAGCACACAGAGGGAGCCAATCGGCGAGCACAGCGCGACTCGCGCATGCGCCGTAAGGGAACCGGGCAGTGATGCCGTAGCGCTTCACTTCCTGGTTCCCTCACCGTGGATGGAGGGGGGAGCAGCAGAAAGACGAGCGAACGCTCGACCTCTGCTGCGGACGCCGCTGGACTCCAGGACAGGTAAGTGTCCTAATATTAAAAGTCAGCAGCTGCAGTATTTGTAGCCACTGGCTTTTAATATATTTTTTTAATGGGCCACCCGCTTGAATAAAAAGAAAAAAGAAATAAAAATATATAAAAATAAAATGTAAAAAAAAATGTTAAGAAAGAAAAAAGGGGGGGGGGGGGTGCCATCCAGGGCCCTGTGACCCTCCGGGCCCATGGGGACCTCTGGGCACTTTAATAAAAAAAATATATATAAAAAAGGGGGGTTGCCATCCGGGGCCTTGGGGACCTCTGGGCACCTGTGATCTCTGTGTCCTTTAATAAAAAGAAAAAAGGAAGAAAGAATTAATAAAAACTTTAATCTTTAATAAAAAAAAAATCAAATAAAAAAATATATTAAAAAAGTTCTAAAAAATGTTTTTAAAAAAGGGGGGGTGGCCATCCGGTGGGCCTGTGGACTTCTGGGCCCCTGGGGACCTCCGGGACAGAAAAAAAAAAAGAAGAGGGCCCCTTACAGGTGTACTGCCTGTACCCCCCCCGATGGCGGCCCTGCAGCCGAGTGACTCCAATATCCTTACTGGGTTCATCTTCTGACCCCCCCCCCCCTGCTCCGCCCACTATGTACCCTTTCCCTCGCATCGCTACTGGCTTCCCTCCTCTCCCTACTGCCGGGTGCGCTGCAGGTGGATCAGTTCCAGTATCTGCACCCCCATCCCCACTTCCACTGCACTGCAAGGATATCGGTTTTAGTATCTGAACCCCTATACCCAGTGCCAATCCTGACCTCCCTGGGGCCCTAAGCAAAATAACAAATGACATGTCCCATTAAAGTTGAGAAGCAGGGGGTGGGCGCCTGCGACAGTCACATTACAGATTAAAGTTAAGAAGCGGGAGGAGGGGGTCTTCTGCTGTTGGAAATGACATCTTACATTAAAGTGAGAAGCGGGGGGTGCTGACTTCTTACCTCTTCTCCCATGCAGCCAGCAAGTTGAGAAGCGGGGTGAGGGGCCGAAAATGACTTCTCACTAGGCGGAGACTCTAGTAATTTGGGGACCCCTCCGCAGCTTTGCGGGGCCCTAAGCGGCTTGCATTGTAATCCCTATAGGGCGGATCGGCCCTGCCTATACCCCCCCACTGCTGCTTGGCCCCCTGTGTACCCTTTCCCTAGGGGTGCAACCAGCTTCCCACCTCTCCCCCCCCTCTGGCTGCAGGGGGATCGGTTCCATTATCTGCACTCCCTTTCGCTCTTCCACAGCTCTGATCACCTGTTTGGCCCCCACTGTGTACCCTTTTTCTTGCAGTGCCTCCGGCTTCCCTCCTCTCCCTCTCTCCGGCTGCACTACAGGGGGGGATCAGCTCTAGTATCTGCACCCCCATCCCCCCTCCACTGCCCTGATCACTCCCACCCCCACTGCTATCTGGCCCTTGTACCCTTTTCCTCGTAGCAATCTCGGCTTCCCTCCTCTCCCTCCCGCCAGCAGGGCGCACAGGGGGGGGGGATTTCAGGATGGAGAGCAGAGGGCTGGTAAAAACGTCTTCTCACTGCCTGCTTTAACCCTTCACTACATCTCCGCAACCGCTCAACCAAGGTGGAACTACCGTGTTTCCCCGAAAATAAGACCTACCCCGAAAATAAGACCTAGCGTTATTTTTCAGGAGGGTTGCAATACAAGCCCTACCCCGAAAATAAGCCCTAGTTTAAAAAAACTTGTAAAATCCCATAATCCACTCTATTACAGTTTTATATAATGTACAATGTGTGTGTTTCTGTAATATAATTGTGGGAAAGAGAGCTCCGGAGGGTCAAAGAAGCGCAGAGCGGCGCTATAACAAAGGTATTTGGCACAATTATATTACAGAAACGCACACATTGTACATTATATAATACTGTAATAGAGTGGATTATAGGATTTCACATGCATTTTAACTCAGTTCACACTGGGGATTCCCGACAGGCAGGTAGAGAGAGGAGGAGAGAAGACAGCACATTACATGGTAAGACCTACCCCGAAAATAAGCCCTACTGTGTCTTTTGTTGCCAAAATGAATATAAGACCCGGGCTTATTTTCGGGGAAACACAGTATGTTGCGGAACCCCCATAAATGGAGGTTACTGCCAAACCTGGGCCTGCAAGGCCACTGGAGTCGCAAACAGGCAATAGGAGTCACCGATGAAACAAATTGTTCTGAGTGCCACCTGCTGTAGAAGGAGGGGGATTACACAGCAGGGTCATGTGACAAGGGACTGCAGGGCCTGAAAACCAAAAACCAATACCATCAAACAAAGTTTAAAGATCAACTCAGCTGCCTCTCTGACTTTGGCATAGTGGGGCCTTTGGTTTATTGATCGGGATCTCGCGCCTGGTCTTCACCTTGCAGAAGAAAACAGAGCTCAGGGGAAAGAGCAGCAAACTGAAGAATTCAATGTCTGACGTGACAGGTGCCCCGATGAATGGAGCTCCCCGGGAAACAGCTGCGAGGGACAAAACGCGCAGCCCCACCTGTTGTAACCTGAACCTGACCATCCTTGGTGACGTCACGTGGATCACCGGAATTACCTGTCTGCTGGAAGCGGGACGTCCCAGTGTTCTGCGGGTGAAAGAGGCTTTGCAATAAGAGCTGCGCTCCTCCTCCTCCTCCGAGGGTTTAGCCCCCTTTGCAGCTCAGGGGTCCTTGCATCAATGCCACTTCAGCTCCGAAAGATTTACCCCCCTTCATGACCAGGCCGTTTTTTTCCACTGCGTTAGTTTAACCACTTAAAGGAGTTGTAAAGGAAAACATTTTTTTTTGCTGAAATTACTATTTACAGGGTATAGAGACATAGGGCCAGATCCACAAAGATCTGCCCCCGGCGCATCGTATCTGAGATACGCTACTCGCCGTCAGGGCCGGATTTGCTCTCCCTGCCACCCCAAGGCCAGGTTCCACAATGCACCCCCTCCCCGCCAACCAAACCCCCCCAAATCAACCGAGAATGGCAACCGGACGGGACAGGGGCGGCACGGTTAGTTCAAATATTTTTTGTTTCTTTTTTTTTTTTTACTTTTTAGCACTTTTTTAATTTTTATCCATTTTTAGCTTTTCGTTTACTTATTTTTATTTTTGTGTAATATTCTTATTATTTTGAATATTATTTTTCTCTACTTTTTTAATTTAATTATTATTATTTTTTATCATTTTTTTTCACTTAATTTTATTGCTATCACACAGGAGAAAACAATTCCCTTTGCGATAGCAATTGGAGGTGACAGGTTCTCTTTATTGACCCCGTCACCTCCAAAACAGAAGTCCTAGCGCTGTGCTAGAACTCCTGTCACAGCTGAGATGGGAAGAGCACAGCTCACCCCTCTCACTGTGTACATCGGCGGCAGGGACAGGAGACAGACTCGGCGGCTGGGGGGAGGACGGAGGAGTCCCGAAGGCAGAGCAAGCCGAGAGAGGTATGTGGGGGGGAGGGGAGAACGGACAGCAGCACACATTTGACAAGTGATTTTGACGACAACGCCGTATCACTTAACGAGTGAGCGGATCCCCCCACTCAATTCTCCCACACAGCAACTTACCGCCATCAACTTTATGTTACGGTCGTCGGGGACTCCATGCCACTGCCGCCCCTTGGCACCCTGCCGCCCCGAGGCCTGGCCTTGGTGGCCTTGTGGGAAATCCGGACCTGGCCGCCGTACCTTACCTGGCTTTAGTTCGAATCCATAAAGATTTTGCGGCGTAAGTTACGGCGGCGTAGTGTATCTCAAGCGGCGTAATGGCGCGGAATTCAAGTTGGGCGGGTAGGGGGCGTGTTTCATTTAAATGAAGCGCGTCCCCGCGCCGATCGAACTGCGCGTGCTCCGTTCAGAAATTTCCCGCACTAAATTACGTCGCAACGACGTTATTTTTTTTTACTAGCGTGAATTACGTACATTCCTATTCACGGACGACTTACGCAAAAAAAAAAATTCAAATTTTGACGCGGTAACGACGGCCATAATTAACATGGCAAGTCTAACTGTAAGCCGCAGCAAAAAAAAGCACGGAAAACGACGAGAACTCCACCCAGCGGACACCGAAGTATTGCATCTACGATCCGAAGGCGTACGCCTGTCGGATCGAACCCAGGATGCCGTCATATCTTGGTTTGAGGATTCAAACTAAAGATACGACGCGGGTAATTTAAAAGTACGCCGGCGTATCAGTAAATACACCGGCGTACTCTCTTTATGGATCTGGCCCATAATAATTAACTGATTCCTTTTAAAAAACAATTAAAAATATATAAAAAATCAATCATATAATGTACCTGCAGTTTCAGTTTCGTTTTTGCATGTTGTTTCTTGCTTCTCTGATGTACAGAGCCACAGAGCCAATACCGGGCAGTGATGGTTTGTAAAACTAAACTGATTGGTGCTGAGGGGTTTTAGACACACAGTAATCACACCTCCTTAATTAGTGACCACAGAGAGAAAGCTCCCAGCACTGTGGTGATCAGGAAACAGACAACCAGGAAGTGTGGAGATCAGAGAAGGATTACAGCAACTTGAGAGCAAAAACGAACACCCCAGATATCCCCCCGGCACTCTGACCCCTCTACACCTCAGATATACCCCGGCACTCTGACCCCTCTACACCTCAGATATCCCCCCGGCACTCTGACCCCTCTACACCCCAGATATCCCCCCGGCACTCTGACCCTCTACACCCCAGATATCCCCCGGCACTCTGACCCCTCTACACCTCAGATATCCCCCAGCACTCTGACCCCTCTACACCCCAGATATCCCCCCGGCACTCTGACCCCTCTACACCCCAGATATCCCCCCAGCACTCGGACACCTCTACACCCCAGATATCCCCCCAGCACTCTGACCCCTCTACACCCCAGATATCCCCCCAGCACTCGGACACCTCTACACCCCAGATATCCCCCCAGCACTCTGACCTCTCTACACCCCAGATATCCCCCCGGCACTCTGACCCCTCTACACCCCAGATATCCCCCAGCACTCTGACCCCTCTACACCCCAGATATCCCCCCAGCACCCTGACCCCTCTACACCACAGATATCCCCCCCAGCACTCTGACCCCTCTAAACCCAGATATCCCCCCAGCACCCTGACCCCTCTACACCCCAGATATCCCCCTGCACTCTGACCCCTCTACACCCCAGATATCCCCCCAGCACTCTGACCCCTCTAAACCCAGATATCCCCCCCAGCACTCTGACCCCTCTACACCCCAGATATCCCCCTGCACTCTGACCCCTCTACACCCCAGGTATCCCCCCAGCACTCTGACCCCTTACACCCAGATATCCCCCCAGCACTCTGACCCCTCTACACCCCAGGTATCCCCCCAGCACTCTGACCCCTCTCACTCCAGATATCCCCCCAGCACTCTGACCCCTCTACACCCCAGGTATCCCCCAGCACTCTGACCCCTCTCACTCCAGATATCCCCCAGCACTCTGACCCCTCTACACCCCAGATATCCCCCCAGCACTCTGACCCCTCTACACCCCAGATATCCCCCCAGCACTCTGACCCCTCTACACCCCAGATATCTCCCCAGCACTCTGACCCCTCTACACCCCAGATATCCCCCAGCACCCTGACCCCTCTACACCCCAGATATCCCCCCAGCACTCTGACCCCTCTACACCCCAGATATCCCCCAGCACTCTGACCCCTCTACACCCCAGATATCCCCCCAGCACTCTGACCCCTCTACACCCCAGATATCCCCCCAGCACCCTGACCCCTCTACACCCCAGATATCCCCCCAGCACTCTGACCCCTCTACACCCCAGATATCCTCCCAGCACTCTGACCCCTCTACACCCCAGATATCCCCCCCAGCACTCTGACCCCTCTACACCCCAGATATCTCCCCAGCACCCTGACCCCTCTACACCCCAGATATCCCCCCAGCACTCTGACCCCTCTACACCCCAGATATCCCCCCCAGCACTCTGACCCCTCTACACCCCAGATTAGGGTAACAGAATTAAGTAACACCCTGCAGCACGCAGGAAAACGCATTAGTAGGTTTGTGGTAGAGATATAAAAAATGAGTCAAGCTTTCGGAGCCTGGCGGAGCCCGGACTTGGGATCCGTACCGTCAGCCATGGAAGGAATCTTATGGCTGCAGAAGAGTTAATCGCTATATTCACCTTTATAGATCCTTGGATGATAATACCCCTCCCGAGGTCACACCCCGCTTTGCATAGGATGGGCATTATAAATAGAAGAGAACTCGCGGTGAGTCACCTATAGCGTGTCACTAGTTCCGAAATAATCGCCGGGTGGAATTAGTGCGCCGTGATGTCACTCCTTCCCAGCCAACTAGTAAACCCAATTAATGATACATTCCGCTTAGCGAGGAAAAGCGGCCAAAAAAGATTTACGCAAAGAACAGAGATTTCTACGCGGACGGTCTGAAATCCCAAAATAATTTCCAGGTGCTCCAGTTTCCTCCCACGGTCCAAAAACATTCCGGTGGATAAAGAAAAAAACATTGTGTACGGGTGCGGTGGGGACATTAGATTGCTAGCTCTGGGGTGCAAATGGTTCCATGTGCTCTGTGCAGTGCTTTGTACGGGTTTGCTGGTCAGCACTGGCCCCAGATCATCAGCCAGGGGCCCCAGATCATCAACCAGGGGCCCTAAATCAACAGCCAGGGGCCCCAGATCATCAGCCAGGGGCCCCAGATCATCAGCCAGGGGCCCCAGATCATCAGCCAGGGGCCCTAAATCATCAGCCAGGGGCCCTAAATCATCAGCCAGGGGCCCTAAATCATCAGCCAGGAGCCCCAGATCATCAGCCAGGGGCCCCCAGATCATCAGCCAGGGGCCCTAAATCATCAGCCAGGGGCCCCAGATCATCAGCCAGGGGCCCCAGATCATCAACCAGGGGCCCTAAATCAACAGCCAGGGGCCCCAGATCATCAGCCAGGGGCCCCAGATCATCAGCCAGGGGCCCTAAATCATCAGCCAGGGGCCCTAAATCATCAGCCAGGAGCCCCAGATCATCAGCCAGGGGCCCCAGATCATCAGCCAGGGGCCCCAGATCATCAACAGAGGGCCCCAGATCATCAGCCAGGGGCCCCAGATCATCAGCCAGGGGCCCCAGATCATCAGCCAGGGGCCCTAAATCATCAGCCAGGAGCCCCAGATCATCAGCCAGGGGCCCTAAATCATCAGCCAGGGGCCCTAAATCATCAGCCAGGGGCCCCCAGATCATCAGCCAGGGCCCCCAGATCATCAGCCAGGGGCCCCAGATCATCAGCCAGGGGCCCTAAATCATCAGCCAGGAGCCCCAGATCATCAGCCAGGGGCCCCAGATCATCAGCCAGGGGCCCCAGATCATCAGCCAGGGGCCCCAGATCATCAGCCAGGGGCCCCCAGATCATCAGCCAGGGGCCCCAGATCATCAGCCAGGGGCCCCAGATCATCAGCCAGGGGCCCTAAATCATCAGCCAGGGGCCCCAGATCATCAGCCAGGGGCCCTAAATCATCAGCCAGGGGCCCTAAATCATCAGCCAGGGGCCTAAATCATCAGCCAGGGGCCCTAAATCATCAGCCAGGGGCCCTAAATCATCAGCCAGGAGCCCCAGATCATCAGCCAGGGGCCCCCAGATCATCAGCCAGGGGCCCCAGATCATCAGCCAGGGGCCCTAAATCATCAGCCAGGAGCCCCAGATCATCAGCCAGGGGCCCCAGATCATCAGCCAGGGGCCCCAGATCATCAGCCAGGGGCCCCCAGATCATCAGCCAGGGGCCCCCAGATCATCAGCCAGGGGCCCCAGATCATCAGCCAGGGGCCCCAGATCATCAGCCAGGGGCCCTAAATCATCAGCCAGGGGCCCCAGATCATCAGCCAGGGGCCCTAAATCATCAGCCAGGGGCCCTAAATCATCAGCCAGGGGCCCTAAATCATCAGCCAGGGGCCCTAAATCATCAGCCAGGGGCCCTAAATCATCAGCCAGGAGCCCCCAGATCATCAGCCAGGGGCCCCCAGATCATCAGCCAGGGGCCCCAGATCATCAGCCAGGGGCCCTAAATCATCAGCCAGGAGCCCCAGATCATCAGCCAGGGGCCCCAGATCATCAGCCAGGGGCCCCAGATCATCAGCCAGGGGCCCCCAGATCATCAGCCAGGGGCCCCCAGATCATCAGCCAGGGGCCCCAGATCATCAGCCAGGGGCCCCAGATCATCAGCCAGGGGCCCTAAATCATCAGCCAGGGGCCCCAGATCATAGGCCAGGGGCCCCAGATCATCAGCCAGGGGCCCCAGATCATCAGCCAGGGGCCCCAGATCATCAGCCAGGGGCCCTAAATCATCAGCCAGGGGCCCTAAATCATCAGCCAGGAGCCCTAAATCATCAGCCAGGGGCCTAAATCATCAGCCAGGGGCCCCAGATCATCAGCTAGGGGCCCAGATCACCTGCCAGGGGCCCCAGATCACCTGCCAGGGACCCCAGATAATGAGTCAGGGGAACCCCTCTGTTTTACATTACTGTGATGTTATCACCGGGTCTCTGTGCTTCTCTATGCAATGCAGGCAGATGGTGGCTGGCGGGAGCTTCCTGAAAGCATCCAAATTGCACTGCAAAAGGCAAATCACATCACAGGTGTTGGGGGGGGGGGGGGGCTTTCATTTTCAGGCTCAAACTGATGCAATGAGAGAAGTCATTTCCCACACCGCATACAAAACGCACTGCGTTCATGCGATCCGCTGCGGGTGTCAATTAAAAAGCAAGGACACTCCAAAAGCAGGACGCAAAGTGCAGTGCGTTTGCCTGAACTGGAACACACCCAATGCGATCCGGTTCCCGCACCTTTTTCACGCGGAGGCCCCTTGAAAACAACTCGGCTCAAATTGCGCCGCCGCACAGAATCGCATGCGATTTAAAAAGAATTGTGGTGTGCGATTCCTGTGCGAAGTACTTGCGGTGTGACAGTGTGAACCGGGGCTCAGAGGCACCTAAACGCGGTGGGAAACGCATCAAAAATGCATCAAAAACGCGTTAAAAGCGCCTTTCGAAATGCAATTTCATGCATTTTTTCAAGCAATTGCGGCTTTGGGAAAAACGCAGCGGCGCCTTCAGGACACGCGGAGATGTGAGCGGCGTTTTAAATGTATTTCCGGTAATGTGAGCGGACCCCGCGAGTCCGGCCCTCAGAATGCAGATTATCCCGGGCCTGCGATAGTCAGCGCTCCGCCACCGTGCGTTTCCATCCCCAGGATTCCAGATCCAGGGCCCCACCTAGTGGCCATCCCGGGAAACGCAGAGATGTGGCAGCCCGGCGTGTTTACGGCGATCTGTGAACGCAACGGGGAGGATTTACTAAAAAACAAATCGGCTGCTCACTGTTCTCACTTATGAGGTCTGCTGACTTCCATCATCCAATCATGTGCAAGCATAAATACTGTTATTTAAAAGAGATATATATATATATTTTATTATTATTCTTTTATTCTTTTTTATTCTTTTATTATTCTTTTTTATTCAAATGTATTTCTTTATTAATTTGTATTCAATTTTTTTTTTATAATTATTATTTTTAATTTAAATGTATGTATTTATTTATTTTATTCAAATGTATTTATTTTTATTTCATTATTTATTTAAATAAATAAAATAAAACACATTTGAATGAAATAAATAACTTTGAATAAAAATAAAAAAATAAAAAAAATACATTTGATTTATTTTATCCAACTGTATTAATTCAAATAAATAATTAAAATAAATACATATGAATTAAATAAATAATACAATAAATGTGATTTTTTTTTATTCAAATGTGTTTATTTTATTTAAATGTACTTATTTAAATAAATAAAATAAACACATTTAAATGAATAAAATAAACAAATACATTTGAATAAAAATAAATAAATCAAATGAATACATTTGATTTATTTTATTCACGTGTATTTATTTTATTCAAATGTATTAATTAAAATAAATAATTAAAATAAATACATTTGAATTAATTAAATAAATGAAAAAAATAAATAAATGTGATTTTGTTTATTCAAGTGTATTTATTTTATTCAAATGTACTTATTTATTTAAATAAATAAAATAAAGACATTTGAATGAAATAAACAAATACATTTGAATAAAAATAAAATAAATAAATACATTTGATTTATTGTATTCAAATGTATTTATTTTATTCAAATGTATTAATTGAAATAAATAATTAAAATAAATAAATTTGAATTAAATAAAACAATAAAAATAAAATGAATAAATAAAATATGATTTATTTTTATTATTTATTTTTAATCAAATAAATTTATTTTAATTCAAATGTACTTATTTATTTCAATAAATAAAATAAACACGTTTGAATAAAACAAATACATTTGAATAAAAATAAATAAATCAAATGAATACATTTGATTTATTTTATTCACGTGTATTTATTTTATTCAAATGTATTAATTAAAATAAATAATTAAAATAAATACATTTGAATTAATTAAATAAATGAATAAATAAAATAAATGTGATTTTGTTTATTCAAGTGTATTTATTTTATTCAAATGTACTTATTTATTTAAATAAATAAAATAAAGACATTTGAATGAAATAAACAAATACATTTGAATAAAAATAAAATAAATAAATACATTTGATTTATTGTATTCAAATGTGTTTATTTTATTCAAATTTATTAATTGAAATAAATAATTAAAATAAATAAATTTGAATTAAATAAAACAATAAAAATAAAATGAATAAATAAAATAGGATTTATTTTTATTATTTATTTTTAATCAAATAAATTTATTTTAATTCAAATGTACTTATTTATTTCAATAAATAAAATAAACACGTTTGAATAAAACAAATACATTTGAATAAAAATAAATAAATCAAATGAATACATTTGATTTATTTTATTCACGTGTATTTATTTTATTCAAATGTATTAATTAAAATAAATAATTAAAATAAATACATTTGAATTAATTAAATAAATGAATAAATAAAATAAATGTGATTTTGTTTATTCAAGTGTATTTATTTTATTCAAATGTACTTATTTATTTAAATAAATAAAATAAAGACATTTGAATGAAATAAACAAATACATTTGAATAAAAATAAAATAAATAAATACATTTGATTTATTGTATTCAAATGTATTTATTTTATTCAAATGTATTAATTGAAATAAATAATTAAAATAAATAAATTTGAATTAAATAAAACAATAAAAATAAAATGAATAAATAAAATATGATTTATTTTTATTATTTATTTTTAATCAAATACATTTATTTTAATTCAAATGTACTTATTTATTTCAATAAATAAAATAAACACGTTTGAATAAAATAAATACATTTGAATAAAAAAAAATACATTTGATTTATTCTATCCAAAATGTATTTTATCCAAATGTATTAATTCAAATAAATAATAAAAATAAAAATACATTTGAATAAAATAAATGTGATTTTTCTTTCAAATGTATTTATTTTATTTAAATGTACTTATTTATTTAAATAAATAAAATAAACACATTTGAATGAAATAAATAAATACATTTGAATAAAAATAAATAAAATAAATACATTTGATTTATTGTATTCAAATTTATTTATTTTATTCAAATGTATTAATTAAAATAAATAATTAAAAATAAAGAATTAAATAAAAATAAATTAATAAAATAAATGTGATTTATTTGTATTATTTATTTTTAATCAAATGAATTCATTTTATTCAAATGTACTTATTTATTTAAATACATAAATAAAATACAAGTAAATTAATAAAGAAATGTATTTGAATAATATAAATAAATAAATAAAATTGTATATTTTTATTTATGTTATTGCTTTATTGCACAGCGATCGCCACAATATGTGACATCAGGGACAGAATCTGCAGGCAGGAGGAGGCATTTCCTCAGTCTCCCCTCCCCCAAGGATAAGACTGCAACATTGTAAGTCAGACGAGAGGCAGCAACAGGGGCTGATCTGTGTCAAACATTTGTAAACACAGCCAAAAACTGCTCAGGCACCAGACTTTATGTGACTAGATCACTAGGGTCGCGCGGAATCGCAGTGATTCCAAATCGTGTGCGGAATTGCGGCGATTCTGATGGGTGTCATTATCCCTAAGGCCCCTTTCACACTTGTGTGTCCCGACTTGAAGCATCGCCTGTGTAATTTTGGAGGTCTATGGACCTCAAGTCGCATCAAAGTCAGACCAAAGTAGGGACTACTTTAAAGTCGCTGTGACTTTGAAGTCACACAGATGCGAACGGTACTCCTAAGAAATCACGGGGTGCGACTTGTCGTGTGATTTTGAGGTCACACAAGTCTGAAAGGGGCCTTTAATGGCGACTCTGCTGCGGTTTTTGCACGGCCGGATTGCGTGGCAATCGCGCCTTTAACAATCGCACGAAGCTTGTCGATCGACAAAAAAAGAAGCAGGAGCTTTTTCTTTTCTGGCGACAATTGCGCATCCAAGTGAATATGCGACAGGCAGAATCGCACGCAAGTCGCTGAAACGAAATCGCAAGCGTTCCCGTGTGAATTCCGCCTTGTGCGTCCTTCGCTCGGCCTCTCTCTCCTATCGCAGACGGTGAAGTATGTCATGGGTCGCAGTAAGGGGCGTGTCCATCGCCTGAAGATATTGGCGTGGAAAGGTGTCGGTGGGGGAGGGGGAGGGGAATCTGGTGACCGCATAATGTAAAATAATGAGATGGAAGAAGGACGGTCGGCCATCTGCTGCGTCCTTCCAACTGCAGGGGGGAATCTCACCCGCTTCCTGCGTGAGTCGCACCGCCCGCCCGCTCGCCCGCCGCGGAGAGACACAGACAATGCACAATGGGGGCGCAGGGGGGGGGGAGGGAGGGCGACCACGGAGGGCACCGGCCGCTCACCCATCACACGCATTCTTCTCATTCTCCTTACTGCGACTCGGAGGTCGCAGTGGGACTACAAGTACCAGCATGACGGGGGAAGGTGGGGATTGCGGTCCTGCAGCCGCCAGGTCTCCCCTGTCTAGTTGTAGCGACTCCTCTCCTGAGATTACTCTGATTTCACCGCACGCTGCGAGCTTCTCACCGTGTGCATTAGAAGCCAGATAGAGCCCCGCCCCATTTCCTGGTCGCAGCAGACTGACCTGGGGGGGATTATACTGGGGGACAGACTGACCTGGGGGGGATTATACTGGGGGACACACTGACCTGGGGGGGGGGGGTTATACTGGGGGACAGACTGACCTGGGGGGGATTATACTGGGGGACAGATTGACTTGGGGGGGGATTATACTGGGGGACAGACTGACCTGGGGGGGGGGATTATACTGGGGGACAGACTGACCTGGGGGGATTATACTGGGGGACAGACTGACCTGGGGGGGATTATACTGGGGGACAGGCTGACCTGGGGGATAAACTGGGGGACAGGCTGACCTGGGGGGGATTATACTGGGGGACAGGCTGACCTGGGGGGGATTATACTGGGGGGACATACTGACCTGGGGGATAAACTGGGGGACAGACTGACCTGGGGGGGATTATACTGAGGGACACACTGACCTGGGGGGATTATACTGGGGGGACAGGCTGACCTGGGGGATAAACTGGGGGACAGACTGACCTGCGGGGGATTATACTGGGGGACATACTGACCTGAAGGTGGGGGGGGATTATACTGGGGGACACACTGACCTGAAGGTGGGGACGGATTATACTGGGGGACAGACTGACCTGGGGGATAAACTGGGGGACACACTGACCTGGGGGGGATTATATGGGGGACAGACTGACCTAGGGGATAAATGGGGGACAGACTGACCTGGGGGGATTATACTGGGGGGACAGGCTGACCTGGGGGATAAACTGGGGGACAGACTGACCTGGGGGGGGATTATACTGGGGGACAGACTGACCTGGGGGGGGGATTATACTGGGGGACAGACTGACCTGGGGGGGATTATACTGGGGGACACACTGACCTGGGGGGGGGGGGGGTTATACTGGGGGACAGACTGACCTGGGGGGGGGATTATACTGGGGGACAGACTGACCTGGGGGGGATTATACTGGGGGACAGATTGACTTGGGGGGGGATTATACTGGGGGACAGACTGACCTGGGGGGGGGGATTATACTGGGGACAGACTGACCTGGGGGGATTATACTGGGGGACAGACTGACCTGGGGGGGATTATACTGGGGGACAGGCTGACCTGGGGGATAAACTGGGGGACAGGCTGACCTGGGGGGGATTATACTGGGGGACAGGCTGACCTGGGGGGGATTATACTGGGGGGACATACTGACCTGGGGGATAAACTGGGGGACAGACTGACCTGGGGGGGATTATACTGAGGGACACACTGACCTGGGGGGATTATACTGGGGGGACAGGCTGACCTGGGGGATAAACTGGGGGACAGACTGACCTGCGGGGGATTATACTGGGGGACATACTGACCTGGGGGGGATTATACTGGGGGACACACTGACCTGGGGGGGATTATACTGGGGGACAGGACTGACCTGGGGGATAAACTGGGGGGACACACTGACCTGGGGGGGATTATACTGGGGGACAGACTGACCTAGGGGATAAAACTGGGGGACAGACTGACCTGGGGGGATTATACTGGGGGGACAGGCTGACCTGGGGGATAAACTGGGGGACAGACTGACCTGGGGGGGGATTATACTGGGGGACAGACTGACCTGGGGGGGGATTTATACTGGGGGACAGACTGACCTGGGGGGGATTATACTGGGGGACATACTGACCTGGGGGGGATTACACTGGGGGACAGACTGACCTGGGGGGGATTATACTGGGGGACATACTGACCTGGGGGGGATTATACTGGGGGACAGGCTGACCTGGGGGGATTATACTGGGGGACAGGCTGACCTGGGGGGATTATACTGGGGGGAACATACTGACCTGGGGGATAAACTGGGGGACAGACTGACCTGGGGGGGATTATACTGGGGGACAGACTGACCTGGGGGGATTATAGTGGGGGACACACTGACCTGGGGGGATTATACTGGGGGGGACAGACTGACCTCCTTAAGCTTCTCCCATTAACAACATAATTTGGCCACACCCACTGTTCATAAACAGGATGTTTGTGATTGGCTTGATGAAAAGGTGGCAACCCTACTGATATTTACATAACTCCTCCCACAATCCAGCCCACTGCTTGCATCAGGGCCGAGGACTTATGGGAGGAGTACTGAGGTCGGTGATGTGATTTCAGGAAGCTTTGCCCCGCCTCCACCAGCCACGATCTGCCTTCACTGCATAGAGAAGAACAGAGACCCAGTGATGACATCACCGGATCTACAATAATGTGTGAAAACAGAAGGTGTTATTGTATCGTGCTGAAGAGAGGAGAGGGAGGAGCCTGGGAATGCCAGATATAAGAGTCTTTAAGGCGGAGCTTCACCCAAAAGGGGAAGTTCCTTTTGTTTGCACCCTCCCCCCCTTCACTGCCACATTTGGCACTTTTTAGGGGGGGGCAGTGATGATCTGAGCCGAAGTTCCACCCCTGCAGTCTTTGCTGACAGAAGACTGGAAACTGATTATTAGTGAAATCCCAACAGTGCAGCCTATCGGTGTCCTTCAGTGCAGCCTATCAGTGTCCTTCAGTGCAGCCTATCAGTGTCCTTCAGTGTAGCCTATCAGTGTCCTTCAGTGCAGCCTATCAGTGTCCTTCAGTGCAGCCTATCAGTGTCCTTCAGTGCAACCTATCAGTGTCCTTCAGTGCAGCCTATCAGTGTCCTTCAGTGCAGCCTATCAGTGTCCTTCAGTGCAGCCTATCAGTGTCCTTCAGTGCAGCCTGTGTCCTTCAGTGCAGCCTGTGTCCTTCAGTGCAGCCTATCGGTGTCCTTCAGTGCAGCCTGTGTCCTTCAGTGCAGCCTGTGTCCTTCAGTGCAGCCTATCAGTGTCCTTCAGTGCAGCCTATCAGTGTCCTTCAGTGCAGCCTATCAGTGTCCTTCAGTGCAGCCTATCAGTGTCCTTCAGTGCAGCCTATCAGTGTCCTTCAGTGCAACCTATCAGTGACCTTTTGCCACATTTCAGGCTTCAAACATAAAGATATAAAACTGTAATTTTTTGTGAAGAACCAACAAGTGGGACACAATCATGAAGTGGAACGAAATTTATTGGATATTACAAACTTTGTTAACAAATAAAAAACTGAAAAATTGGGCGTGCAAAATTATTCAGCCCCTTTACTTTCAGTGCAGCAAACTCTCTCCAGAAGTTCAGTGAGGATCTCTGAATGATCCAATGTTGACCTAAATGACTGATGATGATAAATAGAATCCACCTGTGTGTAATCAAGTCTCCGTATAAATGCACCTGCACTGTGATAGTCTCAGAGGTCCGTATAAAGCCCAGAGAGCATCATGAAGAACAAGGAACACACCAGGCAGGTCCGAGATACTGTTGTGGAGAAGTTTAAAGCCGGATTTGGATACAAAAAGATTTCCCAAGCTTTAAACATCCCAAGGAGCACCGTGCAAGCGATAATATTGAAATGGAAGGAGTATCAGACCACTGAAAATCTACAAAGACCTGGCCATCCCTCTAAACTTTCAGCTCATACAAGGAGAAGACTGATCAGAGATGTGGCCAAGAGGCCCATGATCACTCTGGATAAACTGCAGAGATCTACAGCTGAGGTGGGAGACTCTGTCCATAGGACAACAATCAGTCCCTGTATACTGCACAAATCTGCCCTTTATGGAAGAGTGGCAAGAAGAAAGACATTTCTTAAAGATATCCATAAAAAATGTCGTTTACAGTTTGTCACAAGCCACCTGGGAGACGCACCAAACATGTGGAAGAAGGTACTCTGGTCAGATGAAACCAAAACTTTTTGGCAACAATGCAAAACGTTAGCAACACAGCTCATCACCTTGAACACACCCTGATCCCCACTGTGAAACATGGTGGTGGCAGCATCATGGTTTGGGCCTGATTTTCTTCAGCAGGGACGGGGAAGATGGTTAAAATTGATGGGAAGATGGATGGAGCCAAATACAGGACCATTCTGGAAGAAAACCTGATGGAGTCTGCAAAAGACCTGAGACTGGGACAGAGATTTGTCTTCCAACAAGACAATGATCCAAAACATAAAGCAAAATCTACAATGGAATGGTTCACAAATAAACATATCCAGGTGTTAGAATGGCCAAGTTAGAGTCCAGACCTGAATCCAATCGAGAATCTGTGGAAAGAACTGAAAACTGCTGTTCACAAACGCTCTCCATCCAACCTCACTGAGCTCCAGCTGTTTTGCAAGGAGGAATGGGCAAAAATTTCAGTCTCTCGATGTGAAAAACTGATAGAGACACCCCAAGCGACTTACAGCTGTAATCGCAGCAAAAGGTGGCGCTACAAAGTATTAACTTAAGGGGGCGGAATAATTTTGCACGCCCAATTTTTCCATTTTTTATTTGTTAAAAAAGTTTGAAATATCCAATAAATTTTGTTCCACTTCATGATTGTGTCCCACTTGTTGATTCTTCACAACAAATTACAGTTTTATATCTTTGTGTTTGAAGCCTGAAATGTGGCAAAAGGTCGCAAAGTTCAAGGGGGCCGAATACTTTCGCAAGGCACTGTATCAGTGTCCTTCAGTGCAGCCTATCAGTGTCCTTCAGTGCAGCCTATCAGTGTCCTTCAGTGCAGCCTATCAGTGTCCTTCAGTGCAGCCTATCCGTGTCCTTCAGTGCAGCCTATCCGTGTCCTTTAGTGCAGCCTATCCGTGTCCTTTAGTGCAGCCTATCCGTGTCCTTTAGTGCAGCCTATCCGTGTCCTTTAGTGCAGCCTATCCGTGTCCTTTAGTGCAGCCTATCCGTGTCCTTTAGTGCAGCCTATCCGTGTCCTTTAGTGCAGCCTATCCGTGTCCTTTAGTGCAGCCTATCCGTGTCCTTCAGTGCAGCCTATCCGTGTCCTTCAGTGCAGCCTATCCGTGTCCTTTAGTGCAGCCTATTCGTGTCCTTTAGTGCAGCCTATCCGTGTCCTTCAGTACAGCCTCATCTGTGTCCTTCAGTGCAGCCAGAGGCGTAGCTTGAAGCTTGTGGCCCCCGATGCAAAAGTTGACCTGGCCCCTGGGCCGTTCTCACCCACGTGCTCCTCTCCATTCAGGAAATGTCTCACAGCTTGTCCCCAGCCAATGAGAACGGAGGGGCGTGGACCGCGGAGGGCAAAGTGGAAGCCCAGTACTGGAGTGTGGCTGTGGGGCCCTTGGGCAGATCGAAGCTGGACTTTGTGGAGGAGATGATAATATGACAGGGAGGCTGCAGGGGCCCCGTGACCCCCGCAACCCCTTATGCTACACCCATGGGGGGACACAGCAAACACATGGAAGAAGGGGCTCTGGTCAGATGAGACCAACATTTTACTTTTTGGCCTAAAAACCAAACTCTATGTGTGGTGGGGAAAACTAACAATACACATCACCCTGAACACACCATCCCAACTGTGAAACATGGTGGTGGCAGCATCCTGATGTGCAGATGCTTTTCTTCAGCAGGGACAGGAAAGCTGCTCAGAGTTGATGGATGGAGCCAAATACAGGGCAATCTTAGAAGTAATGCTGCTGTGCCTCCTGTGCTCCTTCGTCCAGAGTGGGGGGGGGGGGCGCTCTAATACAGGAGGTTGGCAGGTGAATACTGAGGTTAAAAAAAGGAAAACGACTGCAGCCACCACATCTAATGATTGATAAGCTGCACTACATTACATTTTTGGTATAAAATCGCTTTAATTCTGCAGCGTCCGCCAAACGCGGGAATCTCCGCTTTGATGTAGAGCGTCAGCTCTTTGTACACCGGTGACCCCCCCCTCCCCCAGTCCCAGCTTTAATTGCATTGATTTGCGTCGCGGTTCGCCGTTCCGTCACGCGGCTCTCTACCTGATTTGACATTTATGTGGCGCCACTCGGTTGCTGCGGAGTAACGTCTCATTTTCCTGCGCTCCCCCCTCCCCCCCCCCCGCGCCTGTGTGGGAGTGGGAGGACCCCTGCGGGGAGTCGCTTACAGCCGCATGCGTCTGCTGATCGGTGAGTGGGTTCAGGATGGAGACAGAGAATGCGACTCGCTCCGCCGCCGATCACCCAGCGGGGAGATCCCTCATTACCATCGCAGGCGAGGCCTTCCTAAAGGGGAACCCCCCCCCCCCGGAAGATAGAGAAGACGCAAATAACCGCAGCGCTGCAAAAAGGGGCCGGGAATGTGTGCGGTACTGCGACATACAGCGACATACAGCGACATGCTGCGACATACTGTCACATACTGTGACATGCAGCGACATACAGCGACATGCTGCGACATACTGCAACATACTGCGACATGCAGCGACATACTGCGACATACTGCAACATACTGCGACATGCAGCGACATACTGCGACATGCAGCGACATACTGTGACATACAGCGACATACAGCGTCATACAGCATCATACTGCGACATACTGCGACATGCAGCGACATGCAGCGACATACTGCGACATGCAGCGACATACTGTGACATGCAGCGACATACAGCGACATACTGCGACATACTGCAACATACTGTCACATACTGCGACATACTGCGACATGCAGCGACATACTGTCACATACTGTGACATACAGCGACATACAGCGACATACTGCCACATACCGCGACATACTGCCACATACTGCCACATACAGCAACATACTGTCACATACTGTGACATACAGCGACATACTGCGACATGCAGCGACATACTGCGACATACTGCGACATACTGCGACATACAGCGACATACTGCGACATGCAGCGACATACTGCGACATGCAGCGACATACTGTGACATACAGCGACATACAGCGTCATACAGCATCATACTGCGAAATACTGTGACATACAGCGGCATACTGCGACATACTGCGACATACTGCGACATACAGCGACATACTGCGACATGCTGCGACATGCTGCGACATGCTGCGACATGCTGCGACATGCAGCGACATACTGCGACATACCGCGAATACAGCGACATACCGCGACATACAGCGACATACCGCGACATACTGCAACATACTGCCACATACAGCGACATACTGCCACATACAGCGATTTACTGCGATATACTGCGACATACAGCGACACAGTAAAGAATGAAGGATAGTAGAGGGGGCACAGTAAAGAATGAAGGATAGTAGAGGGGGCACAGTAAAAAATGAAGGATAGTAGAGGGGGCACAGTAAAGAATGAAGGATAGTAGAGGGGGCACAGTAAAGAATGAAGGATAGTAGAGGGGGCACAGTAAAGAATGAAGGATAGTAGAGGGGGCACAGTAAAGAATGACGGATAGTAGAGGGGGCACAGTAAAGAATGAAGGATAGTAGAGGGGCACAGTAAAGAATGAAGGATAGTAGAGGGGCACAGTAATGAATGAAGGATAGTAGAGGGGGCACAGTAAAGAATGAAGGATAGTAGAGGGGGCACAGTAAAGAATGAAGGATAGTAGAGGGGGCACAGTAAAGAATGAAGGATAGTAGAGGGGGCACAGTAAAGAATGACGGATAGTAGAGGGGGCACAGTAAAGAATGAAGGATAGTAGAGGGGGCACAGTAAAGAATGAAGGATAGTAGAGGGGGCACAGTAAAGAATGAAGGGTAGTAGAGGGGGCACAGTAAAGAATGAAGGATAGTAGAGGGGGCACAGTAAAGAATGAAGGATAGTAGAGGGGGCACAGTAAAGAATGAAGGATAGTAGAGGGGGCACAGTAAAGAATGACGGATAGTAGAGGGGGCACAGTAAAGAATGAAGGATAGTAGAGGGGGCACAGTAAAGAATGAAGGGTAGTAGAGAGGGCACAGTAAAGAATGAAGGGTAGTAGAGGGGGCACAGTAAAGAATGACGGATAGTAGAGGGGGCACAGTATAGAATGAAGGATAGTAGAGGGGGCACAGTAAAGAATGAAGGGTAGTAGAGGGGGCACAGTAAAGAATGATGGATAGTAGAGGGGGCACAGTAAAGAATGAAGGGTAGTAGAGAGGGCACAGTAAAAAATGACGGATAGTAAAGGGGGCACAGTATAGAATGAAGGATAGTAGAGGGGGCACAGTAAAGAATTAAGGATAGTAGAGGGGGCACAGTAAAGAATGAAGGGTAGTAGAGGGGGCACAGTAAAGAATGACGGATAGTAGAGGGGGCACAGTAAAGAATGAAGGATAGTAGAGGGGGCACAGTAAAGAATGAAGGATAGTAGAGGGGGCACAGTAAAGAGTGAAGGATAGTAGAGGGGGCACAGTAAAAATGAAGGGTAGTAGGGGGGGCACAGTAAAGAATGACGGATAGTAAAGGGGGCACAGTAAAGAATGACGGATAGTAGAGGGGGCACAGTAAAGAATGACGGATAGTAGAGGGGGCACAGTAAAGAATGACGGATAGTAGAGGGGGCACAGTAAAAAATAAAGGATAGTAGAGGGGGCACAGTAAAGAATGACGGATAGTAGAGGGGGCACAGTAAAGAATGAAGGATAGTAGAGGGGCACAGTAATGAATGAAGAATAGTAAAGTGGGCACAGTAATGAATGAAGAATAGTAAAGGGGGCACAGTAAAGAATGAAGGATAGTAAAGGGGGCAGAGTAAAGAATGAAGGATAGTAAAGGGGCACAGTAATGAATGAAGGATAGTAAAGGGGCACAGTAATGAATGAAGGATAGTAAAGGGGACACAGTAAAGAATGAAGCATAGTAAAGGGGCACAGTAATGAATGAAGTATAGTAAAGGGGGCACAGTAAAGAATGATGTATTTTCGTGCATTTGCAGACCTTAGATTGTAAGCTCCTTGTGGGCGGGGACTGATGTGGATATATATAAATAAATAAATGAACTAATATGTATTGATTAATAAAGGGGGCATACAAATAGAGACGACAGTAAAGGGGGGAGCACAGTACAAGTTAAATGACAGCAAGGGGGGACACAGTAATGATGGAAGGACATCAGATGGGGGGGGGGGGGTGTAGGAGGGAGAATAAAAGGAATAACAGTACAGGGGGGGGGGACATATAATATATGTTTTCTTTTTGTGTATTTCAGCATGTGATTGGCTGTCTGTACACAGGATGTGCTCCCAGATCCTGTGTCTGTCCCCGCCGTGTATGTGACGCAGGGCGAGCTCTCGGGGACAGCGTGTGACTCTACATTAGCATTTCAAGGCCGGCCAATGACAATCCTGCCGTTGTGCTCGGCCTCCAGCTGTGACATCACGGAATAAAACAACCCCGTGTCACCCCCTCTCTGCCATCCATCTACAGAGAGAACACTTCTCCGACACTTCCTTCCTGTTCTCATCTCACTGCAGAACATTTTACACTTCTCACCAGGCCCAGACTGGGACAAAAAATAGGCCCGGGCATTTTAGATTGAACAGCCCAGAGGGGGGAGGGGGGGGGCACAGCGGGGGTTAATGACGGGATGTGGGGTGAGATAAAGAAAGATAGATTGAAAGATTAAGATAGAAAGAAAGGAAGATGGATAGATAGATAGATAGATAGATAGATAGATAGATAGATAGATAGATAGATAGATACAGATAGAAAGAAGGGAAGGAAGGATGATAAAGAAAGATAAAAGATAGAAAGAAATAAGGGGAGGAAGGAAGATAGATAGATATAGATAGATAAAAAGGAAGGAAGGAAGATAAAGAAAGATAGATAGATAGATAGATAGATAGATAGATAGATAGATAGATAGATAGATAGATAGATAGATAGATAGATAGATTAGATAGATAGATAAAGATAGAAAGAAAGAAGGGAAGGAAGATAGATAGATAGATAGATAGATAGATAGATAGATAGATAAAGAAAGATAGATAAAGATAGGAAGCAAGAAGGGAAGATAGATAAAGATAGATAAAAAGAAAGAGGGGAAGGAAGATCGATAAAGAAATAAAGATAGATAAATATAGAAAGAAGGCAAGAAAGGAAGATAGATAGATAGATAGATAGATAGATAGATAGATAGATAGATAGATAGATAGATAGATAGAAAGGAAGATATATAAAGAAAGAAAGATAGATAAAGATAGAAAGAAAGTAGGGAAGGAAGGAAGATAGATAAAGAAAGAAAGATAAAGATAGAAATAAAAAAGGAAAGGAAGGGAGATAGATACAGAAAGAAAGGAAGATAGATAGATAGATAAAGGTAGAAGATAGTAAGTAAGGAAGGAAGATAGATAAAGATAGAAAAAAAGAAGAGAAGGAAGGGAGATAGGTAGATAGATCTAGATAGATAGATAAAAATAGATAGATAGACAGAAAGGAAGGAAGATAGATAAAGATAGAAAGAAAGAAGATAGATAGATAGATAGACAGTGGCAGTGCATCTATAGAGGGCGCCGGAGCGCCACTCCCTCTGGCTCAGCCACCCATTCTGGCTCAGCCGTGACAATGGGCACACTGGCATCAATGGGCACAGTGGCGACAATGGGCACAGTGGCAACAATTAAAGGGCACAGTGGCATCAATTGGCACAGTGGCATCAATGGGCACAGTGGCGACAATGGGCACAGTGGCAACAATTAAAGGGCACAGTGGCATCAATTGGCACAGTGGCATCAATGGGCACAGTGGCATCAATGGGCACAGTGGCAACAATGGGCACAGTGGCAACAATTAAAGGGCACAGTGGCATCAATTGGCACAGTGGCGACAATTAAAGGGCACAGTGGCTGCGTTTGATGGCATGGCACAGTGGCTGCGTTTGATGGCATGGCACAGTGGCTGCGTTTGATGGCATGGCACAGTGGCTGCGTTTGATGGCATGGCACAGTGGTGACAATTGATGGCACAGTGGCTATGTTTGATGGCATGGCACAGTGGTGACAATTGATGGCACAGTGGCTGCGTTTGATGGCATGGCACAGTGGTCACAATTGGTGGCACAGTGGCTGTGTTTGATGGCATGGCACTGTGGCTGCGTTTGATGGCATGGCACAGTGGTGACAATTGATGGCACAGTGGCTGCGTTTGATGGCATGGCACAGTGATGACAATTGATGGCACAGTAGCAGCATTTGATGGGCCCAGTGGCTGCATTTGATGGGCACAGTGAGGCTTAATAGCCGCCGGGGGCCGTTCGTGGGCCGCGAGGGCCATTTGCGGGCCACAACCGGCCCGCGGGCCGCCGCGGCCCACTGGGCATTTTCCCGGTATGCCCTATGGCCAGTCCGAGCCTGCTTCTCACCCCCCCCCACTGCACACAATGGCAGATCCCTTCACACCATTACATTGGTGATTAGTGAGAAGAATGTTCCTTACATTGGTGATCAGTGAGAAGAATGTCTCTTACATTGGTGATCAGTGGGAAGAATGTTCCTTACATTGGTGATCAGTGAGAAGAATGTCCCTTACATTGGTGATCAGTGGGAAGAATGTCCCTTACATTGGTGATCAGTGGGAAGAATGTCCGTTACATTGGTGATCAGTGGGAAGAATGTCCCTTACATTGGTGATCAGTGAGAAGAATGCCCCTTACATTGGTGATCAGTGAGAAGAATGTCCCTTACATTGGTGATCAGTGGGAAGAATGTCCCTTACATTGGTGATCAGTGAGAAGAATGTCCCTTACATTGGTGATCAGTGAGAAGAATGCCCCTTACATTGGTGATCAGTGAGAAGAATGTCCCTTACATTGGTGATCAGTGAGAAGAATGTTCCTTACATTGGTGATCAGTGAGAAGAATGTCCCTTACATTGGTGATCAGTGAGAAGAATGTTCCTTACATTGGTGATCAGTGAGAAGAATGTCCCTTAACATTGGTGATCAGTGAGAAGAATGTTCCTTACATTGGTGGTCAGTGGAAGAATGTCCCTTACATTGGTGATCAGTGAGAAGAATGTCCCTTACATTGGTGATCAGAGAGAAGAATGTCCCTTACATTGGTGATCAGTGAGAAGAATGTTCCTTACATTGGTGATCAGAGAGAAGAATGTCCCTTACATTGGTGATCAGTGAGAAGAATGTCCCTTACATTGGTGATCAGTGAGAAGAATGTTCCTTACATTGGTGATCAGTGAGAAGAATGCCCCTTACATTGGTGATCAGTGAGAAGAATGTCCCTTACATTGGTGATCAGTGAGAAGAATGTTCCTTACATTGGTGATCAGTGAGAAGAATGTCCCTTACATTGGTGATCAGTGAGAAGAATGTCCCTTACATTGGTGATCAGAGAGAAGAATGTCCCTTACATTGGTGATCAGTGAGAAGAATGTCCCTTACATTGGTGATCAGAGAGAAGAATGTCCCTTACATTGGTGATCAGTGGGAAGAATGTCCCTTACATTGGTGATCAGTGAGAAGAATGTCCCTTACATTGGTGATCAGAGAGAAGAATGCCCCTTACATTGGTGACCAGAGAGAAGAATGTCCCTTACATTGGTGATCAGTGAGAAAAATGTCCCTTACATTGGTGATCAGTGAGAAGAATGTTCCTTACATTGGTGATCAGAGAGAAGAATGTTCCTTACATTGGTGATCAGTGGGAAGAATGTTCCTTACATTGGTGATCAGAGAGAAGAATGTCCCTTACATTGGTGATCAGTGGGAAGAATGTCCCTTACATTGGTGATCAGTGAGAAGAATGCTCCTTACATTGGTGATCAGTGAGAAGAATGTCCCTTACATTGGTGATCAGTGAGAAGAATGCCCCTTACATTGGTGATCAGTGAGAAGAATGTTCCTTACATTGGTGATCAGTGGGAAGAATGTCCCTTACATTGGTGATCAGAGAGAAGAATGTCCCTTACATTGGTGATCAGTGGGAAGAAAGTCCCTTACATTGGTGATCAGTGAGAAGAATGTTCCTTACATTGGTGATCGGTGGGGAGAATGTCCCTTACATTGGTGATCAGTGAGAAGAATGTCCCTTACATTGGTGATCAGTGAGAAGAATGTCCCTTACATTGGTGATCAGTGAGAAGAATGTCCCTTACATTGGTGATCAGTGAGAAGAATGTTCCTTACATTGGTGGTCAGTGAGAAGAATGCTCCTTACATTGGTGATCAGTGAGAAGAATGTCCCTTACATTGGTGATCAGTGGGAAGTCCCTTACAATGTCAGTGAGAAGAATGTCCTTACATTGGTGATCAGTGAGAAGAATGTTCCTTACATTGGTGATCAGTGAGAAGAATGTCCCTTACATTGGTGATCAGTGGGAAGAATGTCCCTTACATTGGTGATCAGTGGGAAGAATGTCCCTTACATTGGTGATCAGAGAGAAGAATGTCCCTTACATTGGTGATCAGTGGGAAGAATGTCCCTTACATTGGTGATCAGTGGGAAGAATGTCCCTTACATTGGTGATCAGTGGGAAGAATGTCAGTGAGAAGAATGTCCTTACATTGGTGATCAGTGGGAAGAATGTCCCTTACATTGGTGATCAGTGAGAAGAATGTCCCTTACATTGGTGATCAGTGGGAAGAATGTCCCTTACATTGGTGATCAGTGAGAAGAATGTCCCTTACATTGGTGATCAGTGAGAAGAATGCTCCTTACATTGGTGATCAGTGGGAAGAATGTCCCTTACATTGGTGATCAGTGGGAAGAATGTCCCTTACATTGGTGATCAGTGAGAAGAATGTTCCTTACATTGGTGATCAGTGAGAAGAATGTCCCTTACATTGGTGATCAGGAGAAGAATGCTCCATGGATTGGTTTTTCTATGTAGCATTGGCTGTGGAACTATCCCGGCACCATCACATGGGAGGATCATCAACCACAGCTCAAGGAACCCTGAACAATCTCCGGGAGAACCCTAGAGGGCATTATTATTATTTTAATTTTTTAATAACAAAATGTCATACTTACCTGCCCTGGGCGATGGTTTTCTACAGAACAGCCCTGATCCTCCTCTTCTAGGGGCCCCCCACCGACTCTCCTGCCTCCTCCCCCATGCAGCTTTTATGTGTGCTTGTTCTCCAGTCGGTTAGGCCACACCCCCTGCTTCCTCCTCACTAGCTGTGAATGACAGCAGCAGGAGCAAATGGCTTCCTCTGCTGCCTCCATGTCCAATGAGGAAGGAGAGAGCCGCTATTCTCGTGCACAGTGCTGGATCGAGATCAGGCTCAGGTAAGTATTTAGGGGGGGCTGAATGAAGAAGGTTTTTTTTTTTACCTTAATGTAGAAAATCCGTTTAACCACTTAAAGACCCCTTGACGTCAGCAGAATAGCACGGCTGGGCACAAGCACGTAGCTGTACGTGTCTCTTTAAGGCCCAGCCGGGGGGTCGTGTCACCGCGCCTGCGGGACCCGCGGACCCGATCGCTACCCGTGTCCCACGATTGGTCACAGGAGCTGAAGAACGGGGAGAGGTGAGTGTAAACATACATTCCCCGTTCTTCACAGTGGCAATGTCACTGATCGTGTTCCCTGATATAGTGAAAGACGATCACCGATGTCACATGTCCAGCCCCCCCCTACAGTTAGAAACACATATGAGGTCACACTTAACCTCTACAGCGCCCCCTAGTGGTTAACCCCTAAACTGCAATTGTCATTTTCACTGTAATCAGTGCATTTTTATAGCACTTTTGTGAAAATTACAATGGCCCCAAAAATGTGTCAAAATTGTCCGAAGTGTCCACCATAATGTCGTAGTCACACAAAAAATCGCTGATCGCCGCCATTAGTTGTAAAAAAAAGTATTAATAAAAATGCAATAAAACCACCCCCTATTTTGTAAACGCTATAAATTTTGCGCAAACCAATCAATAAACGCTTATTGCGATTTTTTTTAACCAAAAATAGGTAATAGAATACGTATTAGACTAAACTGAGGAAAAAAAATGTTTTTTATATCTTTTTGGGGGATATTTATTATAGCAAAATATTAAAAAATATAGATTTTTTTTTTGTTAAATTGTCGCTCTATTTTTGTTTATAGCGCAAAAACAAAAAACCGCAGAGGTGATCAAATACTGCCAAAAGAAAGCTCTATTTGTGGGGAAAAAAGGACGTCAATTATGTTTGGGAGCCACGTCGCACGACCGCGCAATTGTCAGTTAAATCGACGCAGTGCCGAATCGCAAAAAGGGGCAAGATCCTTAACCTGCATAATGGTCCGGGTCTTAAGTGGTTAAATATAAAATTCTGATACTTTATAGATTCTATAGGAAAAAAAGATCTCGTAAAAAAGCGTAAAAAGATATCAAATCTGGCGAGCGTCTAATTGCGCTCTCCCTCTCTCCAGGCTCTGGTCGCTCTCCGTCGCAGTGCTGCCGTTTTTTCATGTAACCTAGTTTTCGGATCGGCGCTGTCAGTTGAAGGATTACTTGCGCTGAGACCCAGAATTCTCGGGCATTATAGATGCGTTGCAAACAAAACGCCGCGCTCTCCCTCTACCTGCTCTCCAATCTCCAGCCCCGGTTGGGCGCTCGGCTCCCGGGATATATTTAGATTGGCGGCGGTAACCTCATTTGACACAATTTTTCTCCCGGCGATTCGAGACGCTAAGCTGCTGGCGGGTGGAGACTCTGACATGGCGCACGCTCCGAGTGTAATTCAGACGTCCTTCCCCTAAGCTACGACCGATCGCTGGAGATTGGGGGAGGTTTATAGCTGCGGAAAAAAAAGGTCCTCAACCTAGAACTTTCCTATGTGTTGGGGGTTGGGAGGGATTGGGGGGGCAGGGACGCAACCACACACACAGGTCATGAGATTTGTAGGGATTTCCTGCAAACCTCCCTCCATAGGGAATTCAAGAGTCAGGCTGATCGCTCGTTGCAGGATTGTGCCGACCGTAGACAGGTAGATCAAGAAGAATGAATAGGGAGACTCCGCCCTCCTGATCCCTTAACTACTTCTGGACCCCCTGCCTGCAATTTACTGCAGATGGGCAGCCTGTACAGGTACAGCGACGTACTGGTCTGTCACTGCCTGTTTCTGGGTTTAGGACACCCCCCCCCCCTCGCTGACAGTACCTGGGACTTTACACAGCAGGAGCCTATCAGCAGGTCCTGGCTCAGTGGCGGCTGGTGCTTAAGATTTTGGGGGAGGGGGGTGCCAACAAATGAAAAAAAAAATCATTTGCAGCCTCACTGTGCCCATCAAACGCAGCCACTGTGCCCATCAATTGTTACCACTGTGCCATCAATTGTCACCACTGTACCATGCCATCAAACACAGCCACTGTGCCCATCAATTGTCACCACTGTGCCCATCAATTGTCACCACTGTCCCATCAATTGTCGCCACTGTGCCATGCCAAACACAGCCACTGTGCCATCAAACGCAGCCACTGTGCAATCAATTGTCACCACTGTGCCCATCAATTGTCACCACTGTGCCATCAATTGTCACCACTGTGCCATGCCAAACACAGCCACTGTGCCATCAAACGCAGCCACTGTGCAATCAATTGTCACCACTGTGCCCATCAATTGTCACCACTGTGCCATCAATTGTCACCACTGTGCCATGCCAAACACAGCCACTGTGCCATCAAATGCAGCCACTGTGCCATCAATTGTTACCACTGTGCCCATCAATTGTCGTCACTGTGCCATGCCAAACGCAGCCACTGTGCCATCAATTGTCACCACTGTGCCCATCAATTGTCACCACTGTGCCCATCAATTGTCACCACTGTAGCCATCAATTGTCACCACTGTGCCATCAATTGTCACCACTGTGCCATGACAAACACAGCCACTGTGCCATCAAACGCAGCCACTGTGCCATCAATTGTTACCAGTGTGCCCATCAATTGTCGTCACTGTGCCATGCCAAACGCAGCCACTGTGCCATCAAACGCAGCCACTGTGCCATCAATTGTCACCACTGTGCCATCAATTGTCACCACTGTGCCATCAATTGTCACCACTGTGCCATGCAAAACGCAGCCACTGTGCCATCAATTGTCGCCACTGTGCCCTGTAACATGCTGCCAGATTGTCCCGGGCACCTTCATTGACACTGACACAGCCACCCCCAGGCCAATCTGATGCCCCCAAAAAAGGCCGCCACATCACCGCTTTACTCACTGACAGTACTTGTCCTGGCCGGGAATGCCTGGAGGAGCACAATCCCCGCCCCCTGTCTGTGATTGGAGAAATCATAAATCCCACCTCTTGTGTCCAATCACTGCGCTGTGATTCGTTACAGCACAAGCTGATTTTTGGTAAGGGGGGGTGTCCATGAATGGTAGTTTGGAAACGTGGTCACCCTAGCCACAGCCCCGGTCTGAATGATGTGTCCGGGTCTCAGTCTGCTTGAAACCCGGACACAAGATTCAAAAGTCGGGAGAATCTCAGACAGGTGGCAACCCTATGGGGGGGGATCAGAGAAGGAAAACTATAAGCAGGGTAAGCCTCAGTTTAGGCTTCATTCACACATCACATTTCCTGATTGTGCGACAAAACGCACGGGAAACCTATCGCCGCGCATTTCAGAAATGCATGAAAATCAATGTCATGCTTGTGGTGGCATTTATTGTTTTATTGGCACCCCCAAAATGAGGTTAGCAGACGTGTTTTTCCAGGAGTTTTCTCAAAGAACGATACAAAAGCGCCAAAATATGCACTGAAAAAAACGCACGACGCTCCGCCTACAAATAGGTGTCGGGCGCTGTGATTGGGGCCCGAAAGAATAGGAATTATTCTGTTTGCTAATCTGCTTCTGTGTATCAGAATTTATGATTTCTAGAATGTATTGTTTATACTGAAATAAATAGATACTTTGTACTTAATGAGCATTACAGCAGCCAATAGAAATAGTTCTCACTGGTGACTGGGACTTCGTGGGCTATTCACTTATTACAACATTTAGATTCATTATGTTTAAAGCTGAACAGATATTACCTTGAAAAAGTATAGATGACATCATCACTGTGCTGTACTTCGCCTGTGCAGAGCTGTGGGAGGGGCCCAGCAGGCTCCACCCACTACATGCTGCTTGCAAAAAAACTATAGGAGTGGGGCGGAGACAAGACCAGTCACCCTGCACAAGGAGAGAGAAAGAACAGAGCTGTGGGAGCTGCCCAGCAGACTCCACCCACTACAGACTGCCTTCAGAAACTATAGGAGGGGGCGGAGACAAGACCAGTCACCCTGCACAAGGAGAGAGAGCAGATCTGTGGGAGGGGCCCAGAAGGCTCCACCTACTACAGAAAACTACAGGAGGGGCGGAGACAAGACCAGTCACCCTGCACAGGGAGAGAGAGAGAGCAGATCTGTGGGAGGGGCCAGCAAGCTCCACCCACTACAGGAAACTACAGGAGGGGGCGGAGACAAGACCAGTCGTCCTGCACATGGGGAGATTAAGAGCAGAGCTGTGGGAGGGGCCCAGCAGGACCCACCCCCTACAGGCTGCCTGCAGAAAACTACAGGAGGGGGCGGAGACAAGACCAGTCGTCCTGCACATGGGGAGATTAAGAGCAGAGCTGTGGGAGGGGCCCAGCAGGACCCACCCCCTACAGGCTGCCTGCAGAAAACTACAGGAGGGGGCGGAGACAAGACCAGTCGTCCTGCACAAGGAGAGCGAGTGCAGTGCTGTGGGAGGGGCCCAACAGGCTTCACCTACTACAGGCTGCCTGCAGAAAAATACAGGAGGGGCAGAGACAAGAACAGTCACCATGTAAAAAAAGCGAGAGCAGAGTTGTAGGAGGGGCCCAGCAGGCTCCACCTACTACAGAAAACTACAGGAGGGGCGGAGACAAGACCAGTCACCATGCACAGGGAGAGAGAGAGCAGATCTGTGGGAGGGGCCCAGCAGACTCCACCTACTACAGAAAACTACAGTGGGGGCGGAGACAAGACCAGTCACCCTGCACAAGGAGAGAGAGAGAGAGAGAGTAGATCTGTGGGAGGGGCCCAGAAGGCTCCACCCACTACAGAAGACTACAGGAGGGGGCGGAGACAAGACCAGTCACCCTGCACAAGGAGCGAGAGAGAGCAGAGCTGTGGGAGGGGCCCAGTAGGCTCCACCCACTGCAGAAAACTACAAAAGAGGCGGAGACAAGACCGGTCGCCCTGCACAAGAAGCAAGAGAGAACAGAGCTGTGGGAGGGGCCCAGAAGGCTCCACCCACCACAGTATTGGAGAGCACAGATCTGAAGCTGCACTCCTGGCCGTCCTGTTCTCATATCAAAAGCTGTCTTCTCATTAGTCCCATTTTTTTTACATTATTTTGAATAAATATTCTATTTTAAATATAAATATATATATATATTAACCACTTGCCCACGGTGTCATAGTAAAAATACGTCATGATTTTAAAGATGGATATCTCGGTAACGGCAGCAGCTGCTGCCACAACCGAGATATCCATCTTTTCCGTGGGCAGTGCTGTACACGATAATGGCGGTCCCAGCGGCGGATTCGCCGCAAGATCGCCGTTATCGGTGGCGGGAGAGGGCCCCCCCCCCTCCCGCCGCTCTCCCGCGCCCTCCGCCGCTTACCGGAGCCGTCGGTAACGGCGGAGGCGATCGGGTCCTCTTGCTGGCTGTGTTGGGATACGAGTGAGGGAAAAATCGCCCCCACCCGTCCCCCACAGCTCTGCTGGGCGGAAGTGACGTCAAAACGTCAGTCCCGCCCAGCGTCTTAAAAATTTGAAAAATTACATTTTCTTTTTTTTCTTTTTTTGCATTTAAGCCTAAATATGAGATGTGAGGTCTTTTTGACCCCAGATCTCATATTTAAGAGGACCTGTCATGCTTTTTTCTATTACAAGGGATGTTTACATTCCTTGTAATAGGAATAAAAGTGATCATTTTTTTATTTTTATTTCGATGTATAATATTATAAACGAATTAAAAATAAATAAGAAAACAAAAAAAAAATGTAAAACACCCCGTCCCGACGAGCTCGCGCACAGAAGCGAACGCATACGCGAGTAGCGCCCGCATATGAAAACGGTGTTCAAACCACACAAGTGAGGTATCGCCGCGATCGTTAGAGCGAGAGCAATAATTCTAGCCCTAGACCTCCTCTGTAGCTCAAAAAATGCAACCTGTAGAATTTTTTAAACGTTGCCTATCGAGATTTTTAAGGGTAAAAGTTTGACGCCATGCCACGAGCGGGCGCAATTTTTAAGTGTGACATGTTGGGTATCATTTTACTCGGCGTAACATTATCTATCACAATATATAAAAAAATTGGGCCAAATTTATTGTTGTCTTATTTTTTTTATTCAAAAAAGTGTTTTTTTTTTCAAAAAAAGTGCGCTTGTAAGACCGCTGCGCAAATACGGTGTGACAAAAAGTATTGCAATGACTGCCATTTTATTCTCTAGGGTGTTAGAAAAAAAAATATATAATGTTTGGGTGGTTTAAGTAATTTTCTAGCAAAAAAAACAGTTTTAGTCTCGTAAACACCGAATCTGAAAAACAGGCCCGGTGGGCAAGTGGTTAAATATATTTTAAATAATAAACAAATGTGACAAGCGCAGAGCTCCAATCGATTTATGTGGAATAGAATTATCTCATATGATCATAAGCGCCATCTAGTGGCCATAATACATATTTTTTTTCTGTTTGAGGTATTTAACCCCTTAACACTCGTGCAGCAAAGAAGCTGCAAACATAAGTGGCGCCCGCATATGTAAACGGTAATCAAATCACACAAGTGAGGTATCGCCGCGATCGTCAGAGCGAGAGCAATAATTCTAGCCCTAGACCTTCTCAGTATCTCTAACCTGGTAACTGTTACATTTTTTTTAAAGCGTTGCCTGTGGAGACTTTTAGGTACCGTAGTTTGTCGCCATTCCACGAGTGTGCGCAATTTTAAAGCGGATCTGGTTACCGGCAACCTGATTGGCTGAAGCGACACCGAGGGATCGTGGAGGAGGATGGCTAACCGAGAAAGGTAAGTCCCGGGAGGGGGCGATCTGGCGGCATTTTAAGGGGCAATCTGGCGGCAATTGATGGGCCCCCGTGGCGACAATGGCATGGCACAGTGGCGACAATTGATGGGCACAGTGGCGACAATGGCATAGCACAGTGATTGCGTTTTGGCATGGCACATGATGGCGACAATTGATGGCACAGTGGTTGCGTTTGGCATGGCACAGTGGCGACAAATGATGAGAGGGGCTGCGTTTGGCATAGAACAGTGGCTGCATTTGATAGGCACAGTGGCGACAATTGATGTGCACAGTGGCGACAATTGATGGCACAGTGGCGACAATTGATGGCACAGTGGCTGCATTTGATGGACACAGTGGCCACAATTGATGGCACAGTGGCTGCGTTTGGCATGGCACAGTGGCTGCATTTGATGGGCACAGTGGCGACAATTGATGGCACAGTGGCTGCATTTGATGAGCACAGTGGCCACAATTGATGGCACATTGGCTGCGTTTGGCATGGCACAGTTGCTGCATTTGATGGGCACAGTGGCGACAATTGATGGGCACAGTGGCGACAATTGATGGCACAGTGGCGACAATTGATGGCACAGTGGCTGTGTTCGGCATGGAACAGTGGCTGCATTTGATGGGCACAGTGGCGACAATTGATGGGCACAGCGGCGACAATTTTATGGCACAGTGGCGACAATTTTATGGCACAGTGGCGACAATTGATGGCACAGTGGCTGCGTTTGGTGGGCACAGTGGCGACAATTGATGGGCACAGTGGCTGCGTTTGGCATGGCACAGTGGCTGCATTTGATGGGCACAGTGGCGACAATTGATGGGCACAGCGGCGACAATTTTATGGCACAGTGGTGACAATTTTATGGCACAGTGGCGACAATTGATGGGCACAGTGGCTGCATTTGATTGGCACAGTGAGGCTGCAATTTATTTTTTCGTTTGTTTGCATCCCCCCAAATATCTTGAGCACCTGCCACCACTGCCCGGAATGTACAGGGGCCCCAAATGATATAAAGAAATCAGTGGGTGATTCAACCAATCATAAAAGGGTTTCTGAGTTGTGGGTGGAGCCGGGCGGCATTTAATCGCTCTCTTTGTCTGAGCGGATTATCCGGACGGAATCGTTCTTTTCCTTTCGCTGCCTCTATTGAGCGGCACAAAGTTCAGCGGTTTTTCCCCTCTCTGCATTATGTTGCCCGGCTTGGCGTACAAAGGATCACGCCCACAGCGCCAGCGCTTGTAAAGTGATCAATAGAGGATTGTGCCGCCACGGCTCTCCTATTTTTAGAAAACGCTCGGCTGTGAATTCCGATCGCTGGGGGATTTTTTTTTTTTTTCTGTTCAACTTTTGCTAAATATAAAGAAAGTCGCGCATTGGTCCGCTGATTATCGTTTTTAACCACCTAAAAGAAAAAACGTTTCCTCCATTTCTTTCTTTTCACGTATCATCCGGCCTCGTTCAGTAAGAACGATCGCCGATCCATTTATTGTTTGGAGGGGATCAATTGTTGTGGGAGGGTTCTATGTTTGCACGAGGGTCCATTGTTGCTAAGTTTATTGTTGCTGGTGGGGGGGAAATTGTTACTGTGGAAGATCTACTGTTGAGAACGGGATCTATTGTTACTGGCTGTTGGAGGGTCTATTGATGCTGATGGGGGTCTATTTTTGCTGGGGTCAATGTATTGTTACTTGGTGGTATTTTTTCCGGGGGCCTATTATTACTGTTTCTTAGTGTTTCTGGCAGATTTATTCTATTATTGCTGGGGGGGGGGGGTCTGTTGTTTCTGGGGGGATCTATTGTTGCTGGGGGGTCTGTCGTTTCTGGGGGGATCTATTATCGCTGGGGGATCTATTGTTGCTAGGGGGTATGATGTTTCTGAGGGGATCTATTATCGCTGGGGGATCTATTGTTGCTGGGGGGTCTGTTGTTTCTGGGGGATCTATTATCGCTGGGGGATCTTGTGTTGCTAGAGGGTCTGTTGTTTATGGGGGATCTATTATCGCTGGGGGGATCTTATGTTGCTGGGGGGTCTGTTTCTGGGGATCTATTAACTCTGAAGGGTCTATTGTTGCTGGGGGGAGTCTGTTGTTTCTGGGGGATCTATTAACACCGGGGGATCTATTGTTGCTGGGCGGTCTGTTGTTTCTGGGGATCTATTAACATTGGGGATCTAATGTTGCTGGGGGGTCTGTTGTTTCTGGGGATCTATTAACATTGGGTATCTAATGTTGCTGGGGGTGTGTGTTGTTTCTGGCGATCTATTAACTCTGAAGGGTCTATTGTTGCTGGGGGGAGTCTGTTGTTTCTGTGGGATCTATTAACACTGGGGGATCTATTGTTGCTGGGGGGTCTGTTTCTGGGGATCTATTATTGCTGGGGGATCTTGTGTTGCTAGGGGGTCTGTTGTTTCTGGGGGATCTATTATCGCTGGGGGGATCTTGTGTTGCTGGGGGGTCTGTTGTTTCTGGGGATCTATTGACTCTGAAGGGTCTATTGTTGCTGGGGGGAGTCTGTTGTTTCTGGGGGATCTATTAACACCGGGGGATCTATTGTTGCTGGGGGGTCTGTTGTTTCTGGCGATCTATTAACTCTGAAGGGTCTATTGTTGCTGGGGGGGGTCTGTTGTTTCTGTGGGATCTATTAACACTGGGGGATCTATTGTTGCTGGTTGCAGGGGTTTATTTTACTGCTTTTCGTGTCACACCATAAATCACGGGAGGACCAGTTTTAGTAAACAAGAAACTGTAGTTTATTAAGTAGAAACTTTAAAAGGCCATGCGATCCCATGTGTCAGGTGTTACTTTGTATCCCTCTATCTCATTTCTAAACAATGTTTATAAACAATGTTACTTTGTATCTCTCTATCTCCTCTCTGAATAATGTTTATAAACAATGTTACTTTGTATCTCTCTATATCATGTTTAACCACTTGACCACTGGCCACTTAAACCCCCTTAATAACCAGAACAATTTTCAGCTTTCGGTGCTCTCACAGTTTGAATGACAATAACTCAGTCATACAACATTGTAACCAAATGAAATTGTTGTCCTTTTTTTCCCACAAATAGAGCTTTCTTTTGGTGGTATTTGATCACCTCTGCGGTTTTTATTTTTTTCGCTATAAATGAAAAAAGAACAAACATTTTGTAAAAAATTATAATTTTTCTTCATTTCTATTATAAAATTTTGCAAAAAAGTAATTTTTCTTCATAAATTTGGCCTAAAATGTATACTGCTACATATCTTTGGTAAAAAAAATAAAAAATGTTGGATATTATTCAGTCTGGGTGAAAGTTATAGGGTCTAAAAGCTATGGTACCAATTACTGAAAATTGATTAATTTGATCACATCTGATGTACTGACATCCTCTCTCATTTCTTGAGACCCTAACATGCCAGAAAAGTACAAATACCCCCCAAATGACCCCTTTTTGGAAAGAAGACATTCCAAGGTATTTAGAAAGAGGCATTGTGAGTTTTTTGAAGTTGTCATTTTTTTCCCCACAATTCTTTGCAAAATCAAGATTTTTTTTATTTTATTTTCACCAAATTTTCATATTAGCGGGTTATTTCTCACACACAGCATTTGCATACCACACATTACACCCCAAAACACATTCTGCTATTCCTCCCGAGTATGGCGATACCCCATGTGTGAGACTTTTACACAGCGTGGCCACATACAGAGGCCCAACATGCAGGGAGCACCATCAGGCCAATTCTGACATTTCTCTCCTACATGGAAAAATCATCATTTATTTGCTAGAAAATTACATAGAACCCCAAAACATTATATATGTTTTTTTAGCAAAGACCCTAGAGAATACAATGGCGGCCGTTGCAACTTTTCATCGCGCATGGTATTTGCACAGCAATTTTTCAAACGGGTTTTTTGGAAATAAAACAGTTTTGTGCTTTTAAAAAAAAAAAACATTAAAGTTAGCCCAATGTTTTTGCATAATATGAAAGATAAAGTTACGCCGAGTAAATAGATACCCAACATGTCACCCTTCAAAATTGCTCACGCTTGTGAAATGGCGCCAAACTTCGCTACTTAAAAATACCCATAGGCGAGGCTTTAAATATTTTTACTGGTTACATCTTTTTAGTTACAGAAGAGGTCTAGGGCCAAAATTATTGCTCTCGCTCTAACATTCGCAGAGATACCTCACATGTGTGGTTTGAACACCGTTTTCATATGTGGGTGGGACTTGCGTATGCGTTCGCTTCTGCATGCGAGCTACCGGGGACAGGGGCGCTGATTGCCCAGCAGAGTATTGCAGAGTATGCCCAGAGTATTGCCCAGCAGAGTATTGCCCAGTATCGCAGAGTATTGCCCAGCAGAGTATTGCCCAGTATTGCAGAGTATTGCCCAGCAGAGTATCGCAGAGTATTGCCCAGCAGAGTATTGCCCAGCAGAGTATCGCAGAGTATTGCCCAATATTGCAGAGTATTGCCCAGCAGAGTATCGCAGAGTATTGCCCAGCAGAGTATTGCAGAGTATTGCCCAGCAGAGTATTGCAGAGTATTGCCCAGCAGAGTATCGCAGAGTATTGCCCAGCAGAGTATTGCAAAGTATTGCCCAATATTGCAGAGTATTGCCCAGCAGAGTATCGCAGAGTATTGCCCAGCAGAGTATTGCAGAGTATTGCCCAGCAGAGTATTGCAAAGTATTGCCCAATATTGCAGAGTATTGCCCAGCAGAGTATCGCAGAGTATTGCCCAGCAGAGTATTGCAGAGTATTGCCCAGCAGAGTATTGCAGAGTATTGCCCAGCAGAGTATCGCAGAGTATTGCCCAGCAGAGTATCGCAGAGTATTGCCCAGCAGAGTATTGCAGAGTATTGCCCAATATTGCAGAGTATTGCCCAGCAGAGTATCGCAGAGTATTGCCCAGCAGAGTATTGCAGAGTATTGCCCAGTATCGCAGAGTATTGCCCAGCAGAGTATTGCAGAGTATTGCCCAGCATTGCATTGCAGCAGGGATGGCTGAGCAGGGAGGGATGGGTGGATGGATCTGTGACTGCATTTGTCACAGATCCAGCCCACAGCACTGCCGCTGACATCCGCTCCCCCCCCCCCTCTCCTCTCACACTGTACCGATCGGTACAGAGAGAGGAAGGAGGAACCGGCGTCATCAAATGACGCCGGTTTGTTTACAAGTGATCGCAATGTCATTGGACGGAGCGATCACGTGGTAAACCGCCGTTATCAGCGGGGATTTACCGTCATCCGCCGGGTCCTCTGGACCCGTCGGTCACGGTCGCTCCCGTGTGCGCGCCTCAGGGGGCGCGCGATTCTGGGAGGCCGTTAATAAACGGCCTCTTAGAGTTAAGCAACCGCCCTGTAGACGTACTTTGTTTACTAAACATGTTACTTTGTATTCTTCTATCTCCAGGCTTAACAATGTTCATAAGTAATGTTACTTTGTATCTCTCTATCTCATATCTTAACAATGTTTATAAACACTGTTGCTTTGTATCTCCTGTCTGAATAATGTTTATTAATAATGTGACTTTGTATCTCCCTGTTTCCTGTCTGAACAATGTTTATAAGCAATGTTAATTTGTATCACTCTATCTCATGTGTAAACAATGTTTATAAACAATGTTACTTTGTATCTCTCTATTTCATATATGAACAATGCTACTTTGTATCTCTTTATCTCCTCTCTAAACAATGTTTATAAACAATGTTACTTCGTATCTCTCTATCTCATGTGTAAACAATGTTTTCTAAACAATGCTACTTTGTATCTCTTTATCTCCTGTCTGAACAATGCTTATTAAACATGTTACGTTGTATCCCTCTATCTCCGGGCTTAACAATGTTTATAAATAATGTTACTTTGTATCTCTCTATCTCATATCTGAACAATGTTTATAAACACTGTTGCTTTGTATCTTTGTATCTCCTGTCTGAATAATGTGACTTTGTATCTCCCTGTTTCCTGTCTGAACAATGTTGATAAGCAATGTTACTTTGTATCACTCTATCCTATGTGTAAACAATGTTTATAAACAATGTTACTTTGTATCTTTTTATCTCCTGTCTGAACAATGTTTATTAATAATGTTACTTTGTATCGCTCTATCTCCTGTGTAAACAATGTTTATAAATAATAATACCTACTCCCAGCTACGTATCAATTTAGCAGTCGGTAATTGGCGTCAGGTGTGAGGGGAGGAGCCACAGCAGGACAGCCTATGAACTTTGAGGAAGACTTTGAGGAAGGATTAGACACGCCCAGCGAACTCCAACCTATCACCTGTCGACACAGAGGAGGAAATCTCCACATGGGTACTCCTCTCCTGACAAAATGTTTCTATATCTGCTGGTTTGCTCCCTATTGTACAATTTTTCTTCACTTCCCTACATTAATGTCCATGTGGGGGGGGGAGCCAGGTGTGAGCCTTTTCTTCTGGTGGACAGGCACCAGGTGCTCACAAGTCTCTGTGGCGCAATTGGTTAGCGCGTTCGGCTGTTAACCGAAAGGTTGGTGGTTCAAGCCCACCCAGGGACGGGAATTTTTTTTTTGTTTCCAAAAAAAAACATTAGCAAGCACAGAATGCGCACTGTGCCCATCAAACGCAGCCACTGTGCCCATCAAATGCAGCTACTGTGCCCAATCGCAGCCACTGTGCCGATCAAACGCAGCCACTGTGCCCATCAAACGCAGCCACTGTGCCCATCAAATGCAGCCACTGTGCCCATCAAATGCAGCCACTGTGCCCAAACGCAGCCACTGTGCCCATCAAACACAGCCACTGTGCCCATCAAACGCAGCCACTGTGCCCATCAAACGCAGCCACTGAGCCCCAAATGCTTCCGCTGTGTCCATTAAATGCAGCCACTGTGCCCATCAAACGCAGCCACTGTGCCCATCAAACGCAGCCACTGTGCCCATCAAACGCTGCCACTGTGCCCATCAAACGCAGCCACTGAACCCCAAATGCTTCCGCTGTGTCCATTAAATGCAGCCACTGTGTCCATCAAACGCTGCCACTGTGCCCCAAATGTTAGCACTGGGCCCCAAATGCTGCCGCTGTGTCCATCAAATGCAGCCACTGTGCCCATCAAATGCTGCCACTGTGCCCATCAAACGCAGCCACTGTGCCCATCAAACGCAGCCACTGTGCCCATCAAACGCTGCCACTGTGTCCATCAAACGCAGCCACTGTGCCCATCAAACGCAGTCACTGTACCCAAACTCAGCCACTGTGCCCATCAAACGCTGCCACTGTGTCCATCAAACGCAGCCACTGTGTCCATCAAACGCAGCCACTGTGTCCATCAAACGCAGCCACTGTGTCCATCAAACGCAGCCACTGTGCCCATCAAACGCAGCCACTGTGCCCATCAAACGCTGCCACTGTGTCCATCAAACGCAGCCACTGTGCCCATCAAACGCAGCCACTGTGTCCATCAAACGCAGCCACTGTGCCCATCTGCAGCCACTGTACCCAAACTGTGCCCATCAAACGCAGCCACTGTGTCCATCAAAAGCCACTGTGCCCATCAAATGCAGCCACTGTACCCAAACTCAGCCACTGTGTGCCACTGTGCCCATCAAACGCTGCCACTGTGCCAATCAAACGCAGCCACTGTGCCCATCAAACGCTGCCACTGTGTCCATCAAACGCAGCCACTGTGCCCATCAAATGCAGCCACTGTACCCAAACTCAGCCACTGTGCCCATCAAACGCTGCCACTGTGCCCATCAAACGCAGCCACTGTGCCCATCAAACGCAGCCACTGTGCCCATCAAACGCAGCCACTGTGCCCATCAAACGCAGCCACTGTGCCCATCAAACTCAGCCACTGTGCCAATCAAACGCTGCCACTGTGCCCATCAAACGCTGCCACTGTGCCCATCAAACGCTGCCACTGTGCCCATCAAACTCAGCCACTGTGCCCATCAAACTCAGCCACTGTGCCCATCAAACGCTGCCACTGTGCCCATCAAACGCAGCCACTGTGCCCATCAAATGCAGCCACTGTGCCCATCAAACGCAGCCACTGTGCCCATCAAACGCAGCCACTGTGCCCATCAAACGCAGCCACTGTGTCCATCAAATGCAGCCACTGTGTCCATCAAATGCAGCCACTGTGTCCATCAAACTCAGCCACTGTGCCCATCAAACTCAGCCACTGTGCCCATCAAACGCAGCCACTGTGGCCCAAATGTTGCCACTGAGCCCCAAATGTTGCCGCTGTGCCCATCAAACGCAACCACTGTGCCCCAAGTGCTTCCACTGTTCCCTCCCATGAGTGGGGTCCTCCATGTCGTCCCCGACCCCGATGTTTTCTCCCACCCGCTCCTCCTCTGCTATGATTGGACGCCTGATAGAAGAATAGTGCCCCATTGTTGATATCAATGAGAAGAAAAGTGCCCCATTGATGAGGTCAGTAGGTGGAAGGTTGGCGTCAGTTGGTGAAATAGTGCCCCAAGGGCCAGATAAAGGCAATCAGAGGGCCACATCTGGGCCCCCCGGGGCCACAGTTTGGAGACTAGAGGACCAACAGGGAAGCTACAGAGGTAGAAGGGTCAAGTTTGACTTTTATATGATTGACACGTGACTTCAGCTAGATATATCTACCAATCATTCTGACGTGCGTTTTTCATGCTGCATTTATGTATTTTTTTTTAGCTGGATTTTTAGAAAACATCAACAAAGAACGTCCCTGGGTGGGCTTGAACCACCAACCTTTCGGTTAACAGCCGAACGCGCTAACCGATTGCGCCACAGAGACTTGTGAGCTCCGGAAGTTCGGTGATCTTTTGAAAAGGGCCAATCTTGACCTGATAAGGCTCAGCATTACATAAAGGGGAGGTTCCTTTTATTATGGGTTTTCCATATTTTGGGCGCCTTAGGAAACGGTTTTGGATGGTGGACTGGAATGCCTGGGGGGTCCACCAGAAGAAATGTCTCGGACCTGGCTCCCCCCACACCATAGACATCAATGTGGGGAAGAGAAGAGGAATCGTAAATTGGGAAGCAAACCAACACTCCGTTTCTTGATGATGTCATCACTGATGCTGTACCGACACATTTCTGGAGGCCCCTCCCATTTCTGCAGAACACTTTGAGAGTTCAAAGGTTGAACACATTCCCCGGTGATAGGAAGATTTGATTATTGATTATTTTGTGCTGAAGGTGTGTCAAATCAAGAGTCTGTCACTATGCAAAATTCATGTGTGAGAAATTTCCGATCAGCAGTGGAGTTCCTGGGGGGGGGGGGTGCGGTCCGCAGCCGAGTGACAACATCCCGAGGGTAAGAAAAGCCCTGGCTGACTTTGGATTTTTTTTTGTTTCAGCACCGCAGGTGGAAGTTTATCATTTAGCAGAAGTAGCACTATAGGGCCAGATTCAGGTAGATGGGCGCTTCTTTACTTTGGAGTAACGTTTCTCATTTACATTACTCAGCCGACACTTTCGGCGCAAGTACTGTTATTCACATAGCAGTTGCGCGTAAACTCGCACCAGAGTAACGATAATGCGCTGGCGTAACCCGACGCAAGTGGAAGTGGGTGTGATCATATGTAAATGATGGGCGGAGCCCAGCGCAGAGGCTTACGTTCAGCGCATCATCCACGGAGCATGCGCAGTAAGTGAGGCTTCACTCGCCCCCTTGTGCGCATGCTCACAACTTCCGTCGGCACCACTTCACGGGAAACGTCAGCGCAATGCGTTTCGTTGGGCGTTTAAATGCGCCCGTAGATGCGCCATTCCGGCACTAAAGTATATCCTGTTCCCCCTCCCCGCAGTGAAGTTACTTTTGTTCTGAGATGGCTGCTCCCGTTCCCCGCAAACACACAGGAGAAAGCTGAACTCTAAAGGCCAGGAGCTGTCAGTCGTCATCTCGGCTATGGAGACCTATGATGTCTTCCTCCATGGCTGTAAAAGTTGACAGACAAGCATGGACAGAGGTGTTGTCCTGCAAGTGGGGGTGCTCAGCTAGTTCTTATCGTCGGTAACGCTGCTGTAGCTGCTCTCCTGCTGACCTGTGGCCGTCTGGAGTAAAGATAAAGCAGCTATTTGTAGAAATAACTTTGCGCCGGACGGACGAGATACGCGCGGCGCATGTAGCTGGCGTATGGTGCTAATCCGTTCGCGAATCGGGAAATATCCCTCATTTGCATATTTGCAGGGGAAATCAATAGGCGCGACTGATGCGCCAAGCGAAATTATGCGCTGACGAGACTCTGGCGTCGGAAAGTTAAGCCGATCGGAAATGGACAGTTTTCTGTCGCATCTAGTTTGGTGGGTACGGCCACATAGAAACGACGGCGCATAATCACAGTTACACGGCGCATATCGAAATACTCCAGCGCAAGTCTTGCTGAATCTGGCCCATAGTGTTGTTTTTGTTTACAAACAAAAGAAGGCGGGGATCTGTGATTTGTTTACAGACAGAAGAAAGTGGGGATCTGCCATTTATTTACAAACATAAAACATGGGATCTGTGATTTTTTTTTGGAAACAGGAGAAGATGGGGATCCGTTATTTGTTTACAAACAAAAAAAGTGGAGATTTGTGATTTGTTTACAAACAAAAGAAGGTGGAGATCTGTGATTTGTTTACAAACAGAAGAAGGTGGGGAACTGTGATTTTTTTATAATCAGAAGAAGGTGGGGATCTTCCATTTATTTACAAACATAAAACATGGGATCTGTGTTTTGTTTACAAACAGAAGAAGATGGGGATGCGTTATTTGTTTACAAACAAAAGAAGGTGTAGATCTGTGATTTGTTTACAAACAGAAGAAGGTGGGGATCTGTGATTTGTTTACAAACAGAAAAAGGCGGTGTCTGTGATTTGTTGACAAACAGAAGAAGGTGGGGATCTGTCATTTGCTTACAAACAGAAGAAGGTGGGGATCCGTCATTTATTTACAAACAGAAAAAGATGGAGATCTATGATTTGTTTAGAAACAGAAGGCAGGGATCTGTGATTTGTTTAGAAACAGAAGGCAGGGATCTGTGATTTGTTTAGAAACAGAAGAAGGCAGGGATCTGACATTTGTTTATAAAGAGAAAAAGGTGGAGATCTGTCATTTGTTTACAAACAGAAGAAAGTACAGATCTGTCATTAGTTTACAAACAGAAGAAGGTGGGGATCTGTGATTTGTTAACAAACTGAGGAAGGCGGGATCTGTCATTTATTTACAAACAGAAGAAGGCAGGGATCTGCCATTTGTTTACAAACAGAAGAAGGTGGGGATCTGTGATTTGTTTATTAACAGAAAAAGACGAGGATCTGTCATTTGCTTACAAACAGAAGAAGGTGGGGATCTGTCATTTATTTATAAACAGAAAAAGACGGAGATCTATGATTTGTTTAGAAACAGAAGGCAGGGATCTGTGATTTGTTTACAAACAGAAGGTGGGGACCTGTGATTTGTTTACAAACAGAAGAAGGTGGGGATCTGTGATTTGTTTACAAACAGAAGAATGTGGGGATATGTGATTTGTTTACAAACAGAAGAAGGTAGGGATCTGTCAAACAAACATAAGAAAGCAGGGATCTGTGATTTGTTTACAAACAGAAGAAGGCAGGGATCTGTCATTTGTTTACAAACAAAAGAAGGTGGGGCTCTGTCATTTGTTTATTAACAGAAAAAGGCGGGGATCTGTCATTTCTTTACAAACATAAGAAGATGGGGATCTGTCGTTTATTAACAGAAAAAGGTGGGGATCTGTGGTTTGTTTACAAACGGAAGAAGGTGGGGGGGGGGGGTCTGTGATTTGTTTACAAACAGAAGAACGTGGGGATCTGTAAATTATTTACAAACAGAATAAGGCTGGGATCTGTCATTTGTTTACAAACAGAAGACGGCGGGGATCTGTCATTGTGTTTAACCACTTCAATGCTGGGCTTTTATACCACCTCCATACCGGGCCTATTCTGACACTTCTCTCCTACATGTAATAATCATCATTCTTTTGCTAGAAAATTACACAGTACCCCCAAACATTATATATGTTTTTTTTAGCAGGCACCCTAGGGAATAAAATGGCGGTCATTGCAACGTTTTATCTCGCACGGTATTTACGCAATCAATTTTCAACCGCCTTTTTTTTGTAAAAAAAATTGTTTCATGAATTAAAAAAATAACAAAACAGTAAAGTTAGCCCAATTTTTTTGTATTATGTGAAAGATTATGTTACACCGAGTAAATAGATACCCAACATGTCACGCTTTAATTATGCGCACACTCATGGAATGGCGCCAAACTTCGGTACTTAAAAATCTCCATAGGCAACGCTTTATTTATTTTTTACAGGTTACAGTTTAGATTTACAGAGGAGATCTAGTGCTAGATTCGTTGCTGGCACTCTAACGCACGCGGCGATACCTCACTTATGTGGTTTAAACGGCGTTTACATATGTCGGCGGGACTTACGTGTGTGTTCGCTTCTGCACGCGAGTTATATTTTTATATCTTTTATTTATTTTTTTGACTTATTTTTTATTTATTTTTACACTTTTTTTCAATTTTTTTTTTTTTCACTTTTATCCCTATTACAAGGAATGTAAACATCCCTTGTAATAGGAAATGTGTGTGACAGGTCCTCTTTATGGAGAGATGCGGGGTCAATAAGACCTCACATCTCTCCTCCAGGCTGGAAACCATGAGATCGGTGAAAAAAAATTCACCGATCTCATGAATGGGGGCTTACAGCCGCAATCGCGGCTTTGTTTACTTACGGGGACCCGGGCGTGACGTCATCACATCGCGCCCGGGTCCTCCGACGGTCATAGAGATGACTGGTGACCATCTGGTCACCAGTCATCTCTATGCTTACTGCCGACGATTCGTTCTCCGGGCCCCCGAAGGCACAAGAGAGCCCGGAGAAGCACCGGATGGCGGTGGGAGGGGGGGGGGGATGTCCCCTCCCACGGCCTGTAAAAGCGATCAAGCGGCGGAACCGCCGCTATGATCGTTCTTACGTCGTGCAGAATCGCCGGCTGAAGTAGAGGATATCTGGATGATGCCTCTGGCTGCCCCCATCATTCAGATATCCACCCGCAAAGCCCAGGCCATCAATTGACGGCCACTTAGGATGGGAGATCCCATCTCTGGACGTCAATTGTCAATGGGCCGGTATTGAAGTGGTTAATATACTGGCGCATCAACATTTATTGTGATTAATGATGGATCTACATCACCGGGTGACAAGAGTGGTGTTTGATTTACATCTTGGGACCTTTTTTTATGGTTTTGTGTTTAATTACTTTTTAATTATTATTACATTTTACGATTATTTTTGTGTGAATGAGTAACAGGGGGTTAATTCTCCTCGGAGGGAGGGACGGAGGGACAGAGGGACGGACGTCTATTACTGCTTGTTACTCATTCCCCCCTCCAAAATTAAAGTAAATAAATATTTATGGGATAATTTGTGTCTAATATATCTTTTTAGAGTTCATCTTCAGATCAGTAAGGTGCTGCTGAGTGAAATGATCGGTGGAGGACGTGATCTGAGCAGGCAGCACACGTTGGGCTCACATGAAGACCTCCTAGACGCAGGCCGCCATGACCCGTGACTCAACCCCGCGCCTCCAATTTTTTTTCCTATTACAGATGGCTGAAAGCGACGGTGGAAGGAGCGGCCGTCTCGCTTTTTTTTTTTTTTCCATCTCCTGGTCTTCTTCTCCAGCGCTGCTCTGTGATGAAAAATGCAGGGCTGCACAAATTCTGCGGAATTAAAATTTCATGAGCCTTCTTCATTACCGGGAAGTGAGGTCCCTGGTCTATTGACGCTGCATTTTTCTGCCGCCGGAAGCCCCCCGTGTTTGCAGAACGTACTCTGAGATGTGTTGGAACAAAATCTTCGGCGAGCTCGCGCCGTGACAGCTGCGCCCCGGCGTGATGCTTCGGCGGCTTTGATCAAATCTTTCTCCAAGCTTTTCGAGAACCCAGGGAGCCTTTTAAAATGATTTCCAGGGAAGGCGGTCGGTTTAGTGCGTTTTTTTGGCTTGCTGTGCGCAATATGGTCTCGAGGCCAAATGTGACATGAGAATTTTTTTTTTTAATCGCGTGCCGACCAGGTTGGCTCCCCTGTGCGAATCGCCGTAGGTGTACGTCGGTCGCTTCAAGAACTATAGGGGCGCACGCACGCACGACACTTGAGCAGATGCATGTGGCCGGCGGCCGCGATGTTCGCTGGCCACCCGCGATCGCTCCACAGATTCCTGTTCTGGCTCTCTGTGGAGCGATCGCGGGTGGGCAGCGAACATCGCACCTGCCACAAGACGCCGGAGCTGATGCGTGTGGCCATGCAGCCGCAATGTTTGCTGGCCACCCACGATCGCTCCACAGATCCCTGTTCTGGCTCTCTGTGGAGCGATTGAGGGAGGGCAGCAAACATCGCACTCGCTGCGCGACGCCAGAGCCAATGCGCGTGGCCAGCAGCCGCGATGTCCGCTGGCCACCCCCGATCGCTTCACAGATCCCTGTTCTGGCTCTCTGTGGAGCGATTGTGGGTGGGCAGCAAACATCGCACTCGCTGCGCGACGCCGGAGCCAATGCACGTGGCCAGCAGCCGCGATGTCCGCTGGCCACCCCCGATCGCTTCACAGATCCCTGTTCTGGCTCTCTGTGGAGCGATTGTGGGTGGGCAGCAAACATCGCACTCGCTGCGCGACGCCGGAGCCAATGCACGTGGCCAGCAGCCGCGATGTCCGCTGGCCACCTGAGATCGCTTCACAGATCCCTGTTCTGGCTCTCAGTGGAGCGATTGTGGGTGGGCAGCAAACATCGCGCTCGCTGCGCGACGCCAGAGCCAATGCGCGTGGCCAGCAGCCACGATGTCCGCTGGCCACCCGCAGGATCTGTCAATGTAAACAAACATACCCGTTCTGCCAGGGGAGTAGAGACAGATCTGCTGTTCCTAGTGATCAGGAACATCGATCTCTCTCCTCCTCCAGTCAGTCCCCTCCCCCCACACCTCCTTGGGAACACTTAACCCCTTGATCGCCCCCTAGATTTAACTCCTTCCCTTCCAGTGACATTTATACAGCAATCGGTGGCTATTTTATAGCACCGATCGCTGTATATGTGTCATAGGTCCCAAATAAAGTTTCAAAAGTGTCTGATCAGCCAGAATGTCGCAGTCCCGCTAAAAATCGCAGATCGCCACCATTACTAGTAAAAAATAAATAATAAAAATGGGATAAATCTATTCGCTATTTTGTAAATGCTATAACTTTTGTGCAAACCGATACAGTGGAACCTTGGATTGCGAGCACAATCCGTCCCAGGAGAATGCTTGCAATGCAAATCCTTTTTAAATCTCTGATATCACCGCACACTGTGAACGTCTCACAATGTGCACTAGAAGCTGCAGCAAGTCAGATAGAGCCCCGCCTCATTTCCTAGCGGGATGACGTCCACCAGCATTAAGGACTTCCTTCCCAGCCTAACAGTGCCTGGCCCCTTTCATATATTGGGTTTCAGATCTTTCAATCATAGAGGCTCAGCATCACATGTGGGTGTTCTCTAGAGCGGTCTGCACTCCTCCAGACTGACACCCACCCATCAAGGCATTTTGATATTTGTATAACCTCTCCAAAGAGCCGGCCCACTGCTTACATCAGGGCTGAGGGCTCTTGTACCCGCACAGTACCCTGCAAGCCCCTCCCACCAGCCTGCCTACATTGCATAGGGAAACACAGAGACCCAGTCATGACATTACTGTGAATAAAATAAGGCACGCAATAAAAATAAAAACATTTTTTTTTTTTTTTATGTATTTGGATTTTTTCTGAAAAAAGAGATAACATATAAGCAGATTAGACTTCAGCTTTAAAGAGGCTTTTCACTTCCAGGCAGTCGTAAGCGCTATTAAAACAAAAGATCTGCCGGGTTCTGATTAGAGACCAGTGACCTAAGTTTTCACTGCATAGAAATTTTGGTGTGGGGTTTTTGCACATCCCGATATTCATAAGATTAAGGGAAGTGATAGTTTTGTATTTCTAATATATATATATACAGTATAGACCAAAAGTTTGGACACACCTGATTCCAAGAGTTTTCTTTATTTTCATGACTATGAAAATTGTAGAGTCACACTGGAGGCATCAAAACTATGAATTAACACATGTGGAATTATATACATAACAAAAAAGTGTGACACAACTCTGGCACCTTGCAGGTGTACTGTACTGCTTGTATCCCCATGATGGCGGCCCTGTACCTACTTTCAAGAAATAAAGTGTAAATAGTTGATAGAATTAAACATAGATTCATTAGATCCGGAGGGCACAGTATAGGTTCTGGGACACTTTCCAGGACACATCCAGTATGATGTATTGTGGGGCCCACCATGTACCTGGGCCCCTGGGCAATGCTCAGGAGGGCCCTTGAATTAAGATGGCCCTGCAACTACTGTCTCCTTATGATGTCAGCACTGTGCAGCAAGATCAGGAGCCCCGCCTACTGCCTCCAGGCACAATGGATCATTTGATGTGCCTACTCCGCCTGGTGTAAAAGGGTTAAATCGGAGATCTAAAGAGAAAAGGATTAAATCAAGTGGGACTTCTGCGCTACTAAATAGGTCTATCCAGAAATCAGTGACAATATGCAGCAAACACAAAAATGCATACACAGCACCTAATAACGTAAATTCAATGTGGGTGATAGCGCAAATTGTAAAAACAAATCATAACATACACAATGGGTGATATATAAAGTGCATAAAAGTGTACAGTGCCAAACACAAAAAATATATATCAGGGACAAAAAGCATTCCCCAGATGAAGACACGTGACCCTGTGTCGTAACGCGTAGGGAAGGGAAAGACGTGCAGTGAGTGACGTGCTACAAGCGCTGCGATCACCGTTGTTTACATGCGAGTTTTATTCATTTTACCTGTAAGTGCAATTCCTAAATATTTTTATACCGAGGATAATACACGATTGGAGGCTTTTGTCCTTCCCCCTCCTCTTTTTTCCACTGTCATCTGAGATCTCAGGTACCTACCTTCCCACCGATCCATGGTGGTGAACAAGACCATCCAGGGAGGTTGTCCACACAGAGGATTATCCTATATGCCTGTTTTCACTTGCTGGAGGTGAGAGTTCTGGGAGACCAGACGCGCTGTGTGGTGGTGTTTTTCCTCACATCTCTCTGATCAGTGGACATCCTTTCACACTGTTTTCACCACTGTGGAACATTAGTGCACATATTCAAGTTTTTGCACTTTCTATGGACTTATTTTTGTCCCTGATATATATTTTTTGTGTTTGGCACTGTACACTTTTGTGCACTTTATATACAGTGCAGAAAATAAGTATTTGAACACCCTGCTATTTTGCAAGTTCTCCCACTTGGAAATCATGGAGGGGTCTGAAATTGTCATCGTAGGTGCATGTCCACTGTGAGAGACATAATCAAAAAAATAATTCCAGAAATCACAATTTATGAATTTTTAACTATTTATTTGTATGATACAGCTGCAAAGAAGTATTTGAACACCTGTCTATCAGCTAGAATTCTGACCCTCAAAGACCTGTTAGTCTGCCTTTAAAATGTCCACCTCCACTCCATTTATTATCCTAAATTAGATGCACCTGTTTGAGGTCATTAGCTGCATAAAGACACCTGTCCACCCCATACAATCAGTAAGAATCCAACTACTAACATGGCCAAGACCAAAGAGCTGTCCAAAGACACTAGAGACAAAATTGTACACCTCCACAAGGCTGGAAAGGGCTACGGGGAAATTGCCAAGCAGCTTGGTGAAAAAAGATCCACTGTTGGAGCAATCATTAGAAAATGGAAGAAGCTAAACATGACTGTCAATCTCCCTTCAACTGGGGCTCCATGCAAAATCTCACCTCATGGGGTCTCAATGATCCTAAGAAAGGTGAGAAATCAGCCCAGGACTACACGGGAGGAGCTGGTCAATGACCTGAAAAGAGCTGGGACCACCGTTTTCAAGGTTACTGTTGGTAATACACTAAGACGTCATGGTTTGAAATCATGCATGGCACAGAAGGTTCCCCTGCTTAAACCAGCACATGTCAAGGCCCGTCTTACGTTTGCCAATGACCATTTGGATGATCCAGAGGAGTCATGGGAGAAAGTCATGTGGTCAGATGAGACCAAAATAGAACTTTTTGGTCATAATTCCACTAACCGTGTGGTAGCATCATGCTTTGGGGGTGTTTTTCTGCACATGGGACAGGGCGACTGCACTGTATTAAGGAGAGGATGACCGGGGCCATGTATTGCGAGATTTTGGGCAACAACCTCCTTCCCTCAGTTAGAGCTTTGAAGATGGGTCGAGGCTGGGTCTTCCAACATGACAATGACCCGAAGCACACAGCCAGGATAACCAAGGAGTGGCTCTGTAAGAAGCATATCAAGGTTCTGGCGTGGCCTAGCCAGTCTCCAGACCTAAACCCAATAGAGAATCTTTGGAGGGAGCTCAAACTCCGTGTTTCTCAGCGACAGCCCAGAAACCTGACTGATCTAGAGAAGATCTGTGTGGAGGAGTGGGCCAAAATCCCTCCTCCAGTGTGTGCAAACCTGGTGAAAAACTACAAGAAACGTTTGACCTCTGTAATTGCAAACAAAGGCGACTGTACCAAATATTAACATTGATTTTCTCGGGTGTTCAAATACTTCTTTGCAGCTGTATCATACAAATAAATAGTTAACAAAAATCATACATTGTGATTTCTGGAATTTTTTTTTTGATTATGTCTCTCACAGTGGACATGCACCTACGATGACAATTTCAGACCCCTCCATGATTTCCAAGTGGGAGAACTTGCAAAATAGCAGGGTGTTCAAATACTTATTTTCTGCACTGTATCACCCATTGTGTATGTTATGATTTGTTTTTACAATTTGCGCTATCACCCACATTGAATTTAAAGAGAAAAGAAGTCGCACACATTACATTTATGGCAACCCGACCGCATCAAGTGATAAAAAAGCGTTGGGTTCATTTGGGCTTTAAATTTGCATAAACCTGGAGAATTGTTCCCACCGCAAAGTCTTTTCATCCCGGAAGCTTCTGGAACAGAAAGAAGACCTTTGCACTTGGAAAGTCTTTGTGGAATGTGAAATATCTGACTGATCGCTGATTTATGGGCGGAGACTCAGGCGTCAGAGTCGCAGTGTCCTCAAGTAACATTTACAGAAAGGAAAAGGCGAAGAATGAAAGGATAATAAACCGTCAGCGGCGCTCACCTTCCCCGGATGAAGCGGTACAGATGCTGCCGCTGAAGTTTTACAGGGCGTGCTGCAAGATTAGAGTTATTATAGAAACAAAGGCATCGATTTGTAAAGGAGCTCTATAGACATGTGTACTGCCGAAAATTTTGTTTTAGATTCATAAATTTTATTTTTTATTTTTTTTGGTAATTTGTAAATTCGTCGATATGTAAATTTGTAAAATTGATACATTAGAAAATTTGTAAATGCTTAAATTTGTCAATTCGTAAATTTGAACGTTCATAAATTCTACATTAGTAAAGTCGAAATTTCTTAAATTCGTAAATGTATGTAAAAATCACAGTTTTTTCCTTTTACATTTAAGAATTGGGTGCCCTGAGATTGTGCAGAATTGTAAAGGGCACCTTACCTGCATAAAGTATGAGAAACACTATTAAGCCGCGTACACACGATCGGAATTTACGATGGAATTTTCCATCGGAATTCCGATGAAGCTGACTTCCATCAGTCTTGCATACACAATGTCAGACAGTGGCAGCTGGTGCTCAAAAAAACAATTGCAGCCTCACTGTGCCTATCAAAGGCAGCCACTGTGCCCATCAAATGCAGCCACTGTGCCATGCCATCAATTGTTACCACTGTGCCCATCAATTGTCACCACTGTGCCATGCCAAACGCAGCCACTGTGCCATCAAACGCAGCCACTGTGCCATGCCATCAATTGTCCCCACTGTGCCCACATCAATTGTCCCCACTGTGCCCACATCAATTGTCCCCCACTGGTGCCCACATCAATTGTCCCCACATCAATTGTCCCCACATCAATTGTCACCACTGTGCCCATCAATTGTCACCACTGTGCCATGCCAAACGCAGCCAATGTGCCATGCCAAACGCAGCCACTGTGCCATGCCATCAATTGTCCCCACTGTACCCACATCAATTGTCCCCCACTGGTGCCCACATCAATTGTCCCCACATCAATTGTCCCCACATCAATTGTCACCACCGTGCCCATCAATTGTCACCACAGTGCCATGCCAAACGCAGCCACTGTGCCATCAAACGCAGCCACTGTGCCATGCCATCATTTGTCCCCACTGTGCCCACATCAATTGTCCCCACTGTGCCCACATCAATTGTCTCCACTGTGCCCACATCAATTGTCCCCACTGTGCCCACATCAATTGTGTCCCCACTGTGCCCACATCAATTGTCCCCCACTGGTGCCCACATCAATTGTCCCCCACTGGTGCCCACATCAATTGTCCCCACTGTTCCCTGTAAAATGCTGCCAGTCAGATTGTCCCCCCCCCCCTGCCCGGGACTTACCTTTCTGGGGTTCGCCATCCTCCTTCCACGGTGCCTCGATGTCTTCTGCCGCCCTCGATGACGCTTCAGCCAATTAGGTTAAGGATAACCAGAATCACTGAAACCTGATTGGCTGAGACGGCCGTCAGTCTTATCCAAGGAACGTAGCCCTCTACGTTCTGAGGATAAGACATCCGGGAGCTGAAGGGGCTGTACAGGAAAAGCCTATCAGAGCTGCTGGCTCTGATAGGCACTTCCACACAGCCAACCAGCTGTCCTTATTCAGATAATCGGCGCCCTATGTCCGGTTATCTGACTAGGCTGGCCACAATAACATACACTCATGCAATACGTGAGTGTATGTTATTTGCGCGGCGCTGCAGAACAAATTTTTAAAAGCCTATGACTACAGGAGGGGGGGGGGTGGCGCCCGGGCGCCCCCTATGGACGGGCCGCCACTGCTGTCAAACTAAATTCCGACCTTCCAAAACGCAGTGACGTAAAACACTACGACGAGACAAGAAAAATGTATTTCAATTAGGGCTGTGGAAATGAACGATTATTTCATCAATTAATCTTTAATTTTTTTGATCGATCAAAATTATTTTGATTGGTACTCACCTCTCCGCTGGCTTCAGGGAGTTCCGTCGGAGATACGGTGACGTCACGGACACCGGCGGGGCTTGCCTCATCCATCTGAAGGGCTCCTTTGCTGTGCCTTCATATCTGCATGCCGGCGGGACCTTACTATCTGCCACACGCAAGGGCTGTTACACTTCCCCTATCACTTCCCTCTATCACTTCCCTCTATCACTTCCCTCCATCACCCTGGGATTCTACAACCATCCACTGGGAGTTGTGATAGTTCCCTTCATGGGACATCTACATGCCGACGGACTGATGTTAACATCTCCTCATCTGGATTCAGCAGTGGTATCGTTGTACACATTTTTATACCAGTATCATACTTGGCTACATGTTTTTATGACTGCTTTTGGTACCGTTTGGTATTACTCATACCATTTCTACAGTTTATGTAGCTACATCGATTTTATCTCCAGTGCAATATTTATTTGGTTACCTACTTGAAGACTATAAAAGTTTTAATGCTATTCCCATCAAGCGCTGCCTTTGTGTGTTTTTTGTATCCTGCTATCCATTTTTCCAGTGGTTGGAGCTGCACTGGGAATCGGCCTGCAAGGAGATCAGCTAAAAGTAGTTGGATCTGCATGTGCGTTATAATTAATCGGAATAAGTCGATTAAAAAAACAATCGATTAATCGAACACAAAATTTTTAATCAGTAACAGCCCTAATTTCAATGCTTCAGAGCATGCGTCGACTTACATAGTTAGTCAGGTTGAAAAAAAGACACAAGTCCATCAAGTTCAACCATAAGAAGACTTGATTCTGAGCATGCATGTTTTTTTTTCTCCGTCTGAGTTGCACACAGACGATAGTAATTTCCTATCGCTTTTTTTTTTTTTCCCCCTCGAAAAAATAAATAAAACATGTTCTATTTCTAAACACTGACGGAAAAAAGTCAGATGGGGCTCACACACGATTGGAATTTCCGATGAATAATGTCTATCAGACTTTTTTCATCGGAAATTTACGATGGTGTGTACGCGACATTAGAGTCTCAATAATGTTTATCAGCTGAAAAAAAAAAGAAAAAATGGGAAGTCATCAGTTACTCCAGTAGGGGGAGCTCTGGCACAGCACACACAATAGCGTCTGCAAGAACTCAGGATATCAGCTGGTTCCATAGTGTAGCGGTTATCACGTCTGCTTTACACGCAGAAGGTCCTGGGTTCGAGCCCCAGTGGAACCACTTTTACCTTTTTAAAATTAAATTTTTCTTTTTTTTTTGTAATTTTGTTTTTCACAGATGTTTTATATTTAAACACAACACACAGAACAGCTACCTTTGCTGCAATGAAGGTCTTACCTTTTCGAAAGCAGGACAATCTCTGACTTGTGACACCCATGACATGCTGGCACGTGATTTACAGAAGGTAACTGAAAACTGGTGCAGGCTGGGATGAGAAAAAATAAATAAAAATAACATACATGCATATATATGTGCTACTGCTAATAATACTTCTTTCCTTTCTTTTGAACCTTATAAAAATGCAAAAAAAAAAAGGAAATTCCGACAACAAAACCGTGGATTTTTTTCTGACGGATGTTCACTGAAACTTGTGTTGCATACACACGTCACACAAATGTTGTCAGAAATTCCGAACGTCAAGAGCGCGGTGACGTACAACACTACGACGAGCCGAGAAAAATGTTCAATGATTCCGAGCATGCGTCGAATTGATTCCGAGCAGGGGCGGACTGACCATTGAGTCACTCGGGCAATGCTGGAGGGCCCCATGCCACAAGGGGGCCCCCATCAGGGTTGCCAGGCCCAGTAAGACCAGGGACAGTATGTATAATCTGCCCCTGATTCCGAGCATGCGTAGTATTTGTGCGCGTCGGAATTGGCTGCAAGAACTTTTGTTGTCGGAAAAATTTGAGAACCAGCTCTCAAATTTTTGTTGTCGGAAATTCCGACAGCAAATGTCCGATGTGGCCTACACACGGTCGGAATTTCCGACACAAAACTCACATCGAACATTTGTTGATTTTAGTCGGCTAAAATAGTATTCATTTAGAATGTTTAAAATGTTTTAGTTGACAAAATTAACACTGTCCATCTGTCTCTCTATCTATCTATAAGAAAATCAATAAAGAATCAATCAATCAAGGATTGATTTTGTTGTCCACAAAAGTAAAAAAGATTACAACTATTACCAAAAATGTAGAACATATGATTTTTTTTAATAATAAATTCAATTTAAATTAAATGTAATAAGTGCACAAATCATTGATTGATTTTTTTTATATATATGAAATTTAGGAGGGTCTTATTGCGTTCCACTCAAACCACAACCATTGTGCTGTTCACCACAACTATTTGGGATATATATATATATATATATATATATATATATCAGCCCTCAAAAATTCCACTCGCCTGCTCGCATTTTGCGAGTGGATTTTGAGGGCTGGCGAGGAAGGGCTGCCTGGGAGCGGGGGGGGGGGGGGGGGCAAAAACCGCAGGTTGTATCGGAGTCCTTCTCCCAGTGCTCGCAGAGGGAAGGAGAGAGAAAAGAGCCGGTTGGTTAATCAGAACGTGGGGGACATCACTAGCGGCTATTATTTCATTTCAATAGCCTAGTGTTCCCCGCACTCGCTGTCACACACAGCCCCACCCCCCTGAAAAATGTTCTAGTGATGTCCCTCGGCACTCTTATCGTCCGGCCCGGAAATGCTCTCCTCTCCTCTGCTCCTCTACACGGTGGACACGGGCGTGGCTGCATTGGTGGACGCAGGCGTGGCTGCGTTGGTGGATGCGGGCGAGGCTGCGTTGGCGGACTCGGGCGAGGCTGCGTTGGCGGGCGAGGCTGCGTTGGCGGGCGAGGCTGCGTTGGCGGACACGGGCGAGGCTGCGTTGGCAGACTCGGGCGAGGCTGCGTTGGCGGACACGGGCGAGGCTGCGTTGGTGGACACGGGCGAGGCTGCGTTGGTGGACACGGGCGAGGCTGCGTTGATGAGCATGGATAAAAGTTGTTTAATTCTGCAAAAAACATTTAAGTGTAATTTCATGAGATAGTTTGAGGGTGTGTTTAGGGGCGGGGCAGAGTAGGGATTGGGTGAGGCAACTGGTGGCGAGTAACCCTTGAGGCCTGGCTAGTAGCTCAAGTGGCAAAAACCGCAGGTTGTATCGGAGTCCTTCTCCCAGTGCTCGCAGAGGGAAGGAGAGAGAAAAGAGCCGGTTGGTAAATCAGAACGTGGGGGACATCACTAGCGGCTATTATTTCATTTCAATAGCCTAGTGTTCCCCGCACTCGCTGTCACACACAGCCTCACCCCCCTGAAAAATGTTCTAGTGATGTCCCTCGGCACTCTTATCGTCCGGCCCGGAAATGCTCTCCTCTCCTCTGCTCCTCTACACGGTAGACACGGGCGTGGCTGCATTGGTGGACGCAGGCGTGGCTGCGTTGGTGGATGCGGGCGAGGCTGCGTTGGCGGACTCGGGCGAGGCTGCGTTGGCGGGCGAGGCTGCGTTGGCGGGCGAGGCTGCGTTGGCGGGCGAGGCTGCGTTGGCGGGCGAGGCTGCGTTGGCGGACTCGGGCAAGGCTGCGTTGGCGGACTCGGGCGAGGCTGCGTTGGCGGACACGGGCGAGGCTGCGTTGGCGGACACGGGCGAGGCTGCGTTGGCGGACACGGGCGAGGCTGCGTTGGCGGACACGGGCGAGGCTGCGTTGGCGGACACGGGCGAGGCTGCGTTGGCGGACACGGGCGAGGCTGCGTTGGTGGACACGGGCGAGGCTGCGTTGATGAGCACGGATAAAAGTTGTTTAATTCTGCAAAAAACATTTAAGTGTAATTTCATGAGATAGTTTGAGGGTGTGTTTAGGGGCGGGGCAGAGTAGGGATTGGGTGAGGCAACTGGTGGCGAGTAACCCTTGAGGCCTGGCTAGTAGCTCAGGACTTGACATTTTGAGCCCTGTATATATGTTATGTATATACAGAGCTTTTTTTCTCAGAAATAGGTGCAGGAACTCAACCACGACCCGTTCAGATTTCACAAACAGTAGAGGGTCTTAAAGGGGCATTAAATACCAGAATTGCATTACATACAGTGTGCAGAGTTCAGGGGGTTACAAAGCAGTCACTTGTAAACACAGAAACCAGACTTCTGTGTTCACAAGTGATTGTGGTGAGCGGGCACCAAAGGGTCTGAGCCAAAGGTTGTGGAACTGAGTTCCCCCAAGTTCCCCCAGAAAAAAAGCCCTGTGTATATATATATACCCACAGGTATATACACTCACCAGCCACTTTATTAGGTAGACGTTGCTAGTACCGTGTAGGACAGATTTTTGCCTTAATTCTTGGTGGCATCGATTTAACAATGCCAGAAGTCTGCCAAGCAAAATAGGTGAGTTGAAAGCTCTGGTGCAGGAGGAGAACTATGGTCTAATTGGTATTGCTGAAACTTGGCTTCATTCTTCTCATGACTGCGCTATTAATTATCTTAGCTATGCTCTCTTTTAGGAAGGCAGGATAAAACAGAGGGGTGGTGGTGTCTGTCTCTAGGTGAGAAGTGAATGTGAAAGAGGACCTACTGTTAGGCAAACAAGTTAAATACTTGTTGGATAGGGGGGAGGTCAAAAAATTCAAGGCGCCTCTAAAGCATTATGGGTGGAACTGTACATGAGTGTGGTACTACATAGGTTGCCATTGGCATTTGTTGTAGACCTCCCAGTGTTAGAGAGGAGGTGGAGACTCAGCTCCTTGCACAGATAGAAAGGGTTGTAAGCGCTGGAATAGTGATAATAATGGGGGATTTTAACTACCCAGAAATTGACTGGAGTATTGGCACTGCTGGGACAGTTAACCACTTCAGCCCCGGACCATTTTGCTGGTCAATGACCAGGCCACTTTTTCTAAATTCGACACTGCGTCACTTTAACTGACAATTGCGCAGTCGTGCGACATGGCTGCCAAACAAAATTGAAGTCCTTTTTTTACCACAAATAGAGCTTTCTTTTGGTGGTATTTGATCACCTCTGCATTTTTTATTTTTTTTTAAACAAAAATAGAGCGACAATTTTGAAAAAAAAAATGAATATTTTTTTACTTTTTTCTATAATAAATATCCTCCAAAAATATATAAAAAAAACAACATTTTTTTTCCCTCAGTTTAGGCCGATACGTATTCTTCTACCTATTTTTCGTAAAAAAAAAAAAATCGCAATAAGCGTCTATTAATTGGTTTGCGCAAAAGTTATAGCGTCTACAAAATAGGGGGTAGTTTTATGGCATTTTTATTAATATTTTTTTTTTACTAGTAATGGCGGCAATCACTGATTTTTATCGGTACTGCGACCTTATGGCGGACACCTTGGACACATTTATGGGACCATTGGCATTTTTATAGCGATCAGTGCTGTAAAAATGCATTAATTACTGCAAAAATGTCGCTGGCAGGGAAAGGGGTTAACAAAAGTTGGCGAGGAAGGGGTTAATTATGTTCCCTCATTGTGTTCTAACTGTAGGGGGGGTGAGACTGACATGGGGAAATGACAGATCGCTGTTCATACATTATATCAGGGGTCTCCAAACTGTGGCCCGAGGGCCGGATGTGGCCCCTTGCTAGCCTTCACCCGGCCCTTGGGGCAGTATTGCTTCCAATGATATGAGGCACTATTCCTTCCAACGGTACCAACAATGGGGCACTATTTCTTAGACTAATAGCAATGATGGAGCACTATTCCTCCTCCTACTGCCCACCAACACTGGGGCCATGTTTATTCTCACTGATGCCTGGCCCTGGGGCATTTTCCACCGCAACCCCCCCCCCCCCCCCCCCTGCAGTCCGAAAGACTGTAAACTGGCCCTTTGCTTGAAAAGTATGGAGACCCAAGCATTATATGAACAGACGATCAGTAATTTCTTGCCCTGACAGCTCCCGGTTCCCGCTCTGTAACGAGCGATCGCTGGTGCCCGGCGGTGATCGTGCCCGCCGGGCACACGTGTGGTGCCAGGGGAAAGCAGGGGGCACGCGCACCCCCCTAGTGGCTGAAATGCGAAATGACGTAATATTACGTGATTTCACGCAGCCGAGCTGACCTGCCGCCATAAAACTGCGGTTGCTGGTCGGCTAGTGGTTAAAGGGAAAACATTTTTAAACCTGTTACAGGACAAATTTTATGATCCAGTTTATTGAGGCCCCCAACTAGGAATAACTTCTAGACTATAGCTTGAATACAGGACCGAATACAGGATCCGTAGTGACCCCTGGAGCTCTTTGCTATGGGCTGGTATCAGGTCACGCCCCCTAGGATCTTTACGGGCTCTTTCACACGGAGCAGTCCGTTTTTCGGTCCGCTCCGTGTGTTCGTCGGCTCAGCGGGGGGGGGCTCCGCTGAGCTGTCGGGCGGACAGGGCGGTCCCCGCCCTGTCTCTCCTCCGCTATCCCCTATGGGGAATCGGATGGAAACAGACCGTCTGTCCGTTTGCATCCGATCCGTTTGGCCGGACAAATGCGGATGTGGCGGACGTTAGCGGATGCATCATCCGCTAACGGATCCGCTCCCATAGGGGCCCATTACAAGTCCGTTAATGGACTTGTAATTAGCGGACCGCTCGTCCGCTAGTGTGAAAGGGCCCTACCAGAACTCTTGATGGTGGAGACCGGCCGGGAACCATAGTGACCCCTGGAGCTCTTTGCCATGGGCTGGTACCAGGTCATGGCGCTTATGCATAGAGTGGTCAGAAACACCAGTTTTGCTACACCCATGAAAGTACCCTAAAACCAAAGAAATGCCAAAGCGTCTCAGGATGACCTGTAGGATACAAGCATTCCTTGGTGTTTAACCCTTCCCTTTCTGAAAAGTTGACAATTTGGCACAGGTTCCATAGTGTAGCGGTTATCACGTCTGCTTTACACGCAGAAGGTCCTGGGTTCGACCCCCAGTGGAACCACTTTTTAATATGAAAATCAGAGTTTGGAAGGTGCCCAGGGGCGGACTGACCTTTGGAGTTCTCGGGCACTGCCCAAGGGCCCCATGCCACTAGGGGGCCCCATCAGGGTTGCCGGGTTCAATAAAACCAGGGACAGTATGTAAAAATCTGTGTTTTTTTTTACATCTGTCCCTCATATGTTTGAAACCGACATGCTTTTGATGTGAAAATCCTGAGATTTTAGCTGCCCTGCCTCCTGGTGTGGTGGCCCTCTGTAAGCCCGGGGGCCCCATGAGTTGTCAGTCCGCCCCTGAACGTGCCTCACACAACGCAAAGGAAAGCAATAGAGCCTTCAAAGTTGAATGGAACTCAAATGCCGCGTACACGCTATCGGAAATTCCGACAACAAATGTTTGAGGTGAGCTTTTGGTCAGAAAATCCGACCGTGTGTAGGCTCCATCGGACATTTTCTGTTGGAATTTCCGACAAGAAAGATTTGAGAGCTGGTTCTCAAATTTTCCGACGACAAAAGTTCTTGTCGGAAATTTCCGATCATCCGTATGCAATTCCGACGCACAAAAATCCTACGGAATCAATTCGACGCATGCTCGGAATCATTGAACTTTTCTCGGCACGTGGTAGTGTTGTACCTCACCGCGTTCTTGACGTTCCCAGGAAGCCAAGGACGTCATATGACGGCCGCTGGGAGGGACAAAGGGTTCCTACGGCCGTCATATTACAATAGGGCGGTAGGCAAGTGGTTAAATTCGGCACTGACTAAGATGGGGGGGGGGGGAGGGGGGAAGCAAATTGCACCTGCACCCATATAGACAAAAATCCTTGCATCGGTCCTGGGGGGCAGGACAGCAGGAAGGGGGGGGGGGCACGCTGCAATACCTGTGAAAGGGTCCATAATAAAGAGCCCCACAACAGGAGTAAAGGGGTTAGTGGGAAGAGCTCCAGGCTCAGAGGGAAGTCCAGGGGGGCCTTAATGGCACCAGTGCCCCAAAGGACCTAGTTATGCCTATATAGGCTACAGAGCTGGAGTGACTGAGTGCAAGACTGCTATTTTTCCTGAGTAAATTCAAAATAAATGGTCAATTTTTCAGGTTACCGCTTAGGCACAATTAAGATCTCCAGATGTTCCGTATAACAGGAGAGCGTCACTTTTTTTTAGCTCAAGTCCACTTTAACCCACCAGGTGGCGACACCACATCGTCCTCTATCTAGCTCTATCTCCCTCTATAAAAGGATAAGAAAGCTACAAGACCAAGACGGGATTCTATTTTTATACCTGTTTTGCATTTCTCATACTTCATATTCCCATGAGAACTTTTAAATGCAAGACGGCAACATCTGGTGCCCCGCAAGCTCAAGGACACCCTCTCATTTCTCAAATACTTTTGAACCGTCGCAGAAATAAATGTTCAGAGAAAATAGGGAGCAAAAGGACACAGTCCTTACTATGTATTTCATTTAGATAAAAGACTTAAAACTCAAGAAATGATCAGCCATACAACCAGCAGGTTGCACGAAAAAAAGACCCAATTCCTCCATCCACATATTCGATGCAGTTGGTGGAATGACTCTCGCCATGCTATTGTGTTCTGATGGTAGGGTGACCTTTCCACCCTCAGAACACACTGGTCGGTGTTGCTATAGCCGGGAGCACTGCTTGATCGGGAAGATTGGCCTCTGTACAAGCCTGTGGCAGCCCGTCCATATGGGGCGCAGTGGCGCCGCCCTAATCCACGCACCCGGCCCCTAATCTGCATGCCACATGTATTGCAATGTTTTCTTTTTTCTTTTTTTAGAAGCACGTGTAGCAATATGAACTATCAGCAGAAGGTATCGCACCTTTCAGTGTTCCTAGACATCGCTTGTTCATGTGATAATCAGTGTAACCAGTAACCTCATATAGCTGGCGCTGCTTTAAATTCAGAGTGTAAACTGAGAGTTAGTTGACTCAGACTGTATGATTTTTCACTAAATTTGGCTGTACTGCGAGTGACCACTATTGTTGTCTGGGGTGCCATTACCACCCCACGCCAAGGGTGGCAGCAGTCAAGGTGTTTTGGGTGTTCCCCTTCAGCAGCCAATCAGAAGGAGTTGATCGTCCCGCTGTGCATGCTGAGGAGGAGTACTTAAGGGACAGACACCATTAGTTCGGGGTCGTCGCCGATCCTGGTCTGTTGTCCCACCACCGCCCGTGTGTGGACCTCCTGGCCGGGGGTGTGTGTTCAAGTGTCCCTGGCTCCAGGACCATGTTGGGCCAGGGTTGTGATCTACTATGTAGGCCTGGTAGTCAGACTGGTTCTACGTTCGCAGAGTGGTCCTGTGCTGTCTGTCCTGAGGGAGGAAGCCACCCGATGATAAAACCTGTCTTGGAGCGCTCCGAGCATGAGGCTGGTATCTCAGGCGAGGCCTTGAACTTCATCGAAGGACGCACCATTGCTAAGAGGCTGAGTGATGGTCGCCTGTCAGTTCTAAGTTCACAAGAATTTATTCAAGAGAGATTTGGGTGCTTTATCCTTTACTGGGAGATTTCTGGACTGAATATATCTCCATCTTTGGGAAAAAAACAAAAGTTATACACCTGAACCTACTACCCTTCCACCCAGGGCCGGCGCTACCACTAGGCAAATTAGGCAGCCGCCTAGAGCGCACTGCCGCCTAGAGCGCAGCCACGGCCGCTGGCTTAACTACTATCTACTGGGAGGAGAGGGTGCCTGGAGCTTGTCAATGTGCCTCGGCTGTCTAGCACCATGTGTGTGTAGCGGCATGGCAGTGGGCAGCAATCAAAAGCACGCACCCTTGGGGAGGCGTAGGTGGCCAGGCATCCATCACTACATGTCAGTGAACAGCGAGGGGCCAGCCAAGCGCAGATAAGTCCGGCACTGGTGAGAATAGCACCACCTTGGCACCACCTACTCCTTGACCTCGTCCCCTGACTCCGCCTCCCCCAGGAGGCAAGCGGGCGCAGTGTACCCCATGCTTCCAGAGCATGGACTGCTCCAAGTTCCTCTCCGCGCTCTGATGTGAGGATCGGACAGGCTCGCCGCTCACAAGGCACAGAGCTGTCACAGAGGACGGGCAGGAGGCGCAGGCTGCTGCGGGAGCCGCTGGAAGTGGACGGATCGGAGCAGGAGTGACCACTATTGTTGTCTGGGGTGCCGTTACCCCCCCAGGCCAAGGGTGGCAGCAGTCAAGTCAAGGTGTTTTGGGTGTTCCCCTTCAGCAGCCAATCAATAGGAGTTGATCGTCCCGCTGTGCATGCTGGGAAGGAGTACTTAAGGGACAGACACCATTAGTTCGGGGTCGTCGCCGATCCTGGTCTGGTCTGGTCTGGTCTGGTTGTGATCTACTATGTAGGCCTGGTAGTCAGACTGGGTCTACGTTCGCAGAGGGGTCCTGTGCTGTCCGTCCTGAGGGAGGAAGCCACTCAATGAAGAACCTGTCTTGGAGAGCACCGAGCACGAGGCTGGTATCTCTGGAGAGGCCTTGAACTTCATCGAAGGACGCACCATTGCTGAGAGACTGAGTGATGGTCGCCTGTCAGTTCTAAGTTCACAAGAATTTATTAAAAAAACCTGGGTGCTTAATCCTTTACTGGGAGGTTTCTGGACCGAATATATCTCCATCTTTGGGAAGGTCTGTGGCAGAGACTTTACCAAGTTTCCCGTGTGACATTCTGGCTGCTAGGCTGGTGAGAGGGGCCTATCCGGGTGCACAATACCCACTCTGGCTAGAGAGATGACAAGAGTTACATTGCTGGAAGCAGGAGTGTTTCCCAACAAAAGTTATACACCTGAAACACTCTTCTGTACCACAGGGGAGAGAGAGAGGGGGGGGGGGTCGGTGTAAATCTAAAGGGGTGCACTGCCTGATCCCCACCTATCCACCTCAGAGCCTGTCATTTTAGTAAGACTGCTGGGACTTGTAGTTCTCCATCTTCTCCTGGGGCTCATGGAGATTGGAGAACTACAAGTCCCAGCAGGTTATACATACAATAAGGCTATGAGGTGGATGGGTGTGGATTGCATGCACCTGAGCCCCAGGAGAAGATGGAGAACTACAAGTCCCAGCAGGTTTTAATATAAGGCTCCGAGGTGGATGGATGTCCGGACACCCATCCATCGCGGAGCCTTATATTATAACCTGCTGGGACTTGTAGTTCTCCATCTCCTGGGGCTCAGGTGCATGCGATCCACCATCTATGGGACTACAAGTCCCAGTAGTAAGAAAAACTGAACAAAGATGGTGGATCGCATGCACCTGAGCCCCAGGAGACGATGGAGAACTACAAGTCCCAGCAGGTTATAATATAAAGCTCCGAGGTGGATAGATGTCTGGACAGTGACAATTGGTGGCACAGTGGTGGCAATTGGTGGCACAGTGGTGACGATTGATGGCACAGTGGTGACAATTGATGGCATGGTACAGTGACTGCATTTGATGGCATGGCACAGTGGTTGCGTTTGTTGGCATGGCACAGTGGTGACAATTGATGGCACAGTGGCTGCATTTGATGGCATGGCACAGTGGTTGCGTTTGGCGTGGCACAGTGGTGACAATTGATGGCACAGTGGTTGCGTTTGTTGGCATGGCACAGTGGTGACAATTGATGGTACAGTGGCTGCATTTAATGGCATGACACAGTGGCTGCGTTTGATGGCATGGCACAGTGGTGACAATTGATGACACAGTGGCTGCATTTGATGGCATGGCGCCCTGTGATTGGGCGTATGTGGTCATGCGCTAGCGCCGGGGGGCGAAAAAAAACGTTCTGCCCGGGTAAGGGCACCGGCGCCTAATAGAGTACCGGCCCCTCTTTTGGCCCACTTAAAGCACTGATGGGACGTATAGTTCTCCTTCAGAGAGTTGCTTTGCCCCCATGTACCTTGAGACTACACGTCCCAGGGATCTTTGCTGTAACATGAAGATTGCTGGGAGTAGCTATAAAATGAGCAAAAAAGCTGCACTGAGTCTCTTCCTCCTGGGCCTGACTCAAGACGGACTTCTCTGTGCAAAAGGGAGAGAGGTCGCGGCCTACCACGCGGAGCCTTACTTCCAACCCGAGGTCTAAGGGGCCTAGTTCTGGTGTTCGCTGTTGGACATCCTGACGTCAACATCAACCCTGTCGGTGTGGCAAGCTTCACTTCGGAAGATCGAGACAGCGGATCGGCTGCACGAGTGCCGCTACATGAGTTCCTGTACAGTAGACATCGGAGCGATTTGGTCGTTGGTGAGAGGACAAGTTGCTCGAACTTGCCATTGCCATTGTCATTGCCACCATTACAGAGACACTTTGCACAGACATCTTCACCCCAAGAACACTTTACTGCATTGCTTGAACACTGTGCTCAGACGCCTTTGGATCTTCACCACTAGGAATCTATTGCTTTTATCAGACCCAAACAGATTACAGTTAACAAACGCCAACTAGCTAGCGAAGAACATCAGATCTGCAACATGGAACTCTTTTGCCATTACTTATAGGATAGCATAGGCTGACTAGATTACCGAATTTTTCGCCTTATAAGACTATTTCTTCCCCAAAACTGGGGGGGGGGGGGGCGTTGGTGCGTCTTATAAGGCGAATACATGGTTTCGTCTGACCGATCCGCGTTCTGGAGCGCACCGCCGCCGCGGCCTTAAGAAAAGACCGCGGCTTTGGCCTAGCTCCGGAGCGGTCGGCCATCTTGGTACACCCGGCGCGCTGACGTCATCACACTGCTCTGCTCGTGGATCTGTTTATCCCTAGCAGAGCGCGCTGTTACTGGCTATTACTAATGTGGGGGTGGTGTGATGGTGATGACGAGTGGAGGGCACATATTTTACTACAGTATTTGGTTCAGAATCTTTTTTTTCTACATTTTCCTCCTTTAAAATTGGGTGCGTCTTATATTCCGAAGCGTCTTATACGGCGAAAAATACGGTACATTTATCCCAGTGTGGGCGCATAAGTAGTTAACTGAAACATCCACTAGGATCCTTTGGACACAGCGCATTACCGAGCAGGGTGAAGAGCCAATGACGATGGATAGGTTTCCAATCACAGCTGATCACATATCAATGAATTCCAATTATCAGCATTTCCTTTCATGTCACTGTCTGAGGAAAGGAAACCCGATAACTAGCTGTGACAAGGGACATTTACACTGATAGTCAGGGTACGAAATATCAGTGCCTTGATTATCAGTACAGCATAACAGTGCCTATCAGTGCAGCCCAATCAGTGACCATCAGTGTAGCATATCAGTGGCCATCAATACAGCATATCAGTGGCCATCAGTGCAGCATATTAGTGCCCATCACTGCAACCCATCAGCGCAGCATATCAGTGCCCATCAATGCCATTTATCAGTGCCGCCTCATCAGTGCCTCTGCATCAGTGCAGCCTCATCAGTGCAGCTTCATCAGCGCACATCAGTAAAGAAGAAAAATTACTTATATACATCATTTAATTGACAGAAACAAATACACACTACAGAGGAATATGCTTTGTTCATATTTCCTGTCTGAGGTTTACAACCACTTTAACTGTGCTTGGACTGGCCCTTTAAGACAGTCCCACCATCCCCCATTTCTACCACTACCCGGAACCCTCCTGTTCCTCATTCAGCCAGTGAAGAAGGAAGCGATTATTATTATTATTATGCACAATCAGCTCCAGTATCTGAACAGGGAGCATGTCACCAACTGTCACCAACGTACTTCTCCTACAGTCACTGCCGAATGATACAATCACCGGTTTGTGTGTCACCCTACGTACATGAGATGTCCCGCTCATACCCGGACAAAGTCCATTCAGTAGCAGCTTTTACAGCCCTTGCATTATAGTTCCTATTGACCACAATAAAAATAATAATAATGTAATAAAAAAATATAAAACAATAATACTAATGATATAATAAAAGTATAAGAAAATATAAATTGATTATATAAAAAATAAAATACAATAATAAAAAAGTTGTAATAATAATAATGTATTATTATTATTATCATCAATATTAGTATTACTACTACAATCACTGGTTTGTGTGTCACCATATTTACATGAGATGTCCCACTCATATCCGTACAAAGTCCATTCAGTAGAAGGTTTTACAGCAGTTGCATTAAAGTTTCCAATGACCACAATAAAAATAATAATAATTATAATAATAATAAAAAATAATAAAATATAAAACAATAATACTAATGATATAATAAACTTATAAGAAAATATAAATTGATTATGTAAAAAGGTATAATAAAATACAATAAAAAAGTTGTAATAATAATAATTTATTATTATTATCATTGTTATTATTACAATCACAAGTTTGTGCATCACCCTATGTATGTGGGATGTCCTGCTCATACCCAGACAAAGTCCATTCAGTAGAAGGTTTTACAGCAGTTGCATTATAGTTTACAATGACCACAATAAAAATAATAATAATAAACATAATAATAATAATCATAATAATAATAATAATAATAATAAAATAAAAATATATAAAACAATAATACTAATGATATAAGAAAATATAAACTGATTATATAAAAAGGTATAATACAATAATAAAAAAGTTGTAATAATAATAATAAATTATTATTATTACAATCACCAGTTTGTGCATCACCCTATGTATGTGGGATGTCCTGCTCATACCCGGACAAAGTCCATTTAGTAGCAGGTTTTACAGCAGTTGCATTATAGTTTCCAATAATAATAATAATAATATAATAAAAAATATATAAAACAATAATACTAATGATATAAGAAAATATAAATTGATTATTAAAAAAGTATAAGAAAATACAATAATAAAAAAAGTTGTAATAATAATAATTTATTATTATTATCATCATTGTTATTATTACAATCATGGGTTTGTGCATCACCCTATGTATGTAGGATGCCCTGCTCATACCCGGACAAAGTCTATTCAGTAGCAGGTTTTAGAGCAGTTGCATTATAGTTTCCAATGACCACAATAAAAAAAAAAAAATATAATAAAAAATATTTAAAACAATAATACTAATGATATAAGAAAATTTAAATTGATTATTAAAAAAGTATAAGAAAATACAATAATAAAAAAAGTTGTAATAATAATAATAATTTATTATTATTATTATCATCATTGTTATTACTACAATCATGGGTTTGTGCATCACCCTATGTATGTGGGATGCCCTGCTCATACCCGGACAAAGTCTATTCAGTAGCAGGTTTTAGAGCAGTTGAATTATAGTTTCCAATGACCACAATAAAAAAAAATATATATATAATAAAAAATATTTAAAACAATAATACTAATGATATAAGAAAATATAAATTGATTATTAAAAAAGTATAAGAAAATACAATAATAAAAAAAGTTGTAATAATAATAATTTATTATTATTATTATTATCATCATTATTATTATTGCAGTCATCGGTTTGTGTGTCACCCTATGTACATGAGATGCCCCGGTCATATTCTGGCAAAGTCCATTCAGTAGCAGGTTTTACAGCAGTTGCATTATAGTTCTCCAATGACCACAATAAAAAATAAATAAATAATAATAATGATAATAGTTATAATACACATATAAATAGTATATAAATAATAAATAAAATAATACTAATGACTAATTATAAATTAGATAAATACTAATGATAAATAGTAATAATTGTAATAATAATAAAAGAATAATAATATATACATTGGGTTTATAAAATAGTGTAACAAATTATAATAATCAAAAAAAAAAAAAAAATATATATATATACTGTATTTATTGGCGTATAACACTCACTTTTTTACCCTGAAAAAAGAGGGTAAACTGTACCTGCGTGTTATACGCAGGGGGCTGTGGAAAGTTTTTTTCCTAAAACTTCCCTCTTAAATTTAGGGTGCGTGTTATACGCCGATAAATATGGTATGTATATATATTAGAGTTTGTATGCAAATTCAGATAGGAATTCTTCCTTCACATCCAAGTCAGTCTGTAGGCGGGACGTGAAAATAAAATTAGAGCTTGCGGCAGGGTGACACTGTGAAGTCCATTTATAAGGAGGTTACATTGTGGTACAATAAGAGGTTTCAATTACAGTGAAATTAACTTATAAAGGTTTTTCAGTTGTACGATAGTGTTGCTCACGAATATTCGCATTGCGAATATTCGTAACGAATATTGCATATTCGAGTATTCGCGAATAAATCGAATATCACGGTGAATATTCGCTATTGCGAATATACGTATTTTTTCAAATTTATTTTTAAAACAGATCACATCCTAGTGATCTCCATCAACGTCTAAAAGCATTGCTGGTATGATTAGAGACCCTGGGCCGAGTAGCTGAGGCGATCCTTTTATGTTGCTGAATATTCGCAATGCGAACATTCGTAATGCGAATATTCGCGAATACTTTCTCTGCCCTTCTGTGTTTTGTGTATAAAAAAAAAAATTAGCTTTAGTTTAGTCATATAAGTTTGTGTAAGTAGAGTTAGGGGCAGATTCACGTAGATCGGCGCATTATCATTCCGGCGTAGCGCACCACTTTTCCGTTAGACTTGCGCAATCTAGCCGCGTAATCCGGCGATTCACGTAGCTTTTACGCAAGAGCTTGCGCAAACGTAAGGTTTTTTCCTGAGGCGTAAGGAGGAGTAATACAAATTGGGAAGGACGTGGGCGTGTTACATTGAAATGAGCCGTGACCCCATGCAAATGAAGGGCCGGCCGACTCGCGCATGCGCGCGTGAAGGAAACCATGTCAGCTCCGTTGTGCGCATGCTCACAACTCGGGAGCGGCGCAATCAGTGAAATTGGAAATGGACTAGGGCAACTTTATGAACTACGCAGACAGCATAAATAGACAGACACAAATGCACTTCCTTTGCAAAAGTACATCCCTTTGTATCCCTCCCTATACAGCAAGGTGCTTTTGTTTGTTTGTGACGTGTCTTTGAGATATTTGGGGACTGTTTTGCAGAGTGATTTTTGTCTTTTATGTCTTTGTTGTTATTTTGTTTAAATTATATTTTTGCTGGGCATTTTTTATTTTTGCTCGTCATTTATTTAATTTTTTTGGTTCTGTTTGTGTATGATTTTGGAATGTGGGGGTGATATTCCTGCGGGAAAAGGGGTGTCACCCTCATTTGTGGTGGAGAAGTGATCGCCAGGTCTGTGTGAATGGTGTATGAATGTACAGTGACATAATTGGAGCCGTGGCATGGCGTTGCAGCTCACAAGTCCTGCATGGTGGACTGGTGCCAATCCAATGTGATGAGGATGTGGGGTGTGTGTGCTAGGGACCACAGTGGTGTGCATGCATGCATTCTCATTGTGCCATGATTAATGTGTGTGTTTAACGTGCAAAGATGCATAATGTGAGCTGGCATGAGATGGGGTCATGAGATGGGGTACCAGTGCATATGCAGAGTCACCTTGAAGGGAAAAGACAGGAGGATGTTAGTCATGCATGTGCCACTTGTGAGGTGTGCATCACGGGAGGGGATAGTCATGCCTGCCACCCATGTCACTCACCAACCAGCCAGCTGTCCCCATACATGTTCTGTTGGAAATCTGTGGGGATGGGGCTCTGATTGTATATGTAGCTGTCATGGGTGTCATGGGTGGTGCCATGTGTTGGGCTGGTGATGTCCTCCTGCAGGGTTGTGGTAATTCCATGATGGCATGAGGGGTGAATCTGAAGATGCGAGACACCTCAGAATCACTCATGCCATAGATGTCTATGCGTGTGTGATATATCAAGTGAAGAGTGAGGGGCTTGTATCAGATAAGAATATTGTATTAGATTAATTTAAATTGTAAATTTTATATAAGCAAATAAAAAAATTAAAAAAAACATCTCCCGTGCCCTCCTTAGTGCCATCCTCCGTGCCCTCCTCCTTCTTTGTTCATCTAAAGTCAGTAGTATAGCTATGCGCGACGATGCCCCTGGCATGTTGGCATACAGATTGTTGGGCAACACGTGTGACTGCTGAACTCCTCACTAACAGTGTTGCTTTATCTGACAATTAGACTTTTTTTCAAAATTTAGACCAGCTTTTAGGTCCTCTAACTTTAGACAGAACATTTTGCTGTTGCGCACATCGCGTAGCCTGCGCAGCAACTGCGTTTTTTTGTGGATCCCCGTAACTCCCTCATTAGCATATTTGACTAGCAAATCAATGGTGTGTCTAGCGCAGTTTTGCACGAAGGGAAGCGAATGTCTAATTCAATTACGCCGGACCAAAAAACGTAGATTTCTGGCGTATATTGTTTTGTGAATCGCGTCCAACTATACGCACGCGCACATTTAGACTTACGCACGCGCAACAGCAGTTGCGCAGGCGTAATCGCTCTGTGAATCTGGGCCTTAGTGTTTAGTGCATATTAGTTTATAATCCAGGAAATGATCTCCGTTTTCGCGTGTTGACGAGAATTTCGCAATCAATTTCGCATTAGCGAAATTTCGCAATATTGTTATTTGGACAAAATATCACGAATATTCGATTTTAGCGAATATTTCTCGAATATTCTTCTATATATTCGTGATATATCGCGAAATCGAATATGGCGTATTCCGCTCAACACTATTGTATGATTGAAAAATAGACACGTAGAAAATAAATTGATACAATCTATAAAAATAAAAAATATATAAATTTGAACTAACATCTTTATTGAATTGTTTGCATTTCTGAACAATAAATCTCCATGTGAAAACCGAATCCTGTTTTTTATTATAAAATTGTATAATAAGTGATAATAAGTGAAAGATTTTTTCCATCTGGTTAATTGGAACTAATTCTTGTTTTTAATTCATTTATCGGAATTGAGGGAGATTTCCAGTGATAGGCTATGGGCCAATGAAATGGTGTGAAGCAGTCTCATATGAGGTATAGACAGTCCTTTTAGTGAATAATAGACAGTTATGAAGAGTGAGATTTATTTGAGAACCTGATATCGATGTTGCAAAATTACTGAATTGATTCCATATTTGTGAGATTTTAAGCTGCCCACTAGATGGCGCTATTCCCTTCCTACACACACATAGGAGCCGTGGGGGAAATCGCATGCAATTCGGACAGGAACCCCACCGCAATCCTGTTCAACAGTCCCTCTGCTTTCCGATTAAAAACTTACCACACTAAGCAGGGGAACACATCGTGGTCAGTTCTCCAGTGGTGATGGAAAATCAGCCTGCTCTCCTCCAATGATCAGACTGTTCCTGCCCCCCCCCCCCCCCCCCGCTGCACAGCTATACATTGAGACGCTCAATGTGCTGTTGCTTCTCCTACAGTGCAACCATCCCCCACACCGTTAGCAAGCAGGGAACATTTAACCCTTTGATCGCCCCGTGATGTTAACCCCTTCCCTGCCAGTATCATTTGTACAGTGACAGTGCATTTTTTTTATAGCACTGATCACTGTATTGGTGTCACTGGTCCCCAAAAAGTGTCAGTTAGGGTCAGATTTGTCCGCCGCAATGTCACAGTCCTGCTAAAAATTGTTGATAGACGCCATTACTAGTAAAAATAAAAAAAGCACATAAAAAAGCAGAGCAGGTACATGATTTTTTAGTGGGGTATGAAGTGGAGGCCTCAAGGGGGGGGGGGGGGGTTAGCGACATCCTGTTTTTATTACAAAGCACTAAAGTGACCTTTGCGCGTCGTGTACAGGGACGCGGCGGAGAAACGGTTAACAAAGTGGCACCCAGTGTAAACAAGCTGAGCTGGGAGCAGACTGGCAACAGCTGATAAGAAAAGGTTAATACCCGGCCAACCAATCAGGGGGAAGCCAGCAGGAAAGGCAACGTTTAACTGGCTTCCTGAGGAGAAGGAGCATCAGATCCAGCTGTTGCTAGGCGGAGCGGCCCGTCCGCGCTGTTATACGACTTCCTCCCCAACTTCATAACAAACAACTGTGCCAGAGTTTCATAAGGAAGGCCCGTGGGGCCCATCAGATCCGAATGTAAACAAAACCGATGTATTTCTGTTTGAAAAAATAGTCAATAGTACAACGGATGCAGGGCCGCCATCAGGGGGGTACAGGCAGTAGACCTGTAAGGGGCCCGGATGGTAACCCCCTTTTTTTTGTAAGGGGCCTGGAGGTCCCCAGGGCCCCCGGGTGGCAACCCCCCTTTTTTTTTCAAATTAAAAAAAAAATTATTATTTTATATTTTTATTTATTTATTCTTTATTAAAGGGCCCAGAGGTCTCAGGGCCCCGGATGGCAACCCCCCCTTTTTTTTAATAATGTAATAAATGTTTTTTTATATATATTTCTTTTATTTATTTTTTCTTTGCCCGGATGGCAACCCCCCCCCCCCCCCTTTTTTTTATAATGTTTAAATAATGTAATAAATATGTGAAGCCCCCTTCATGAGATCTCCCCCCTCCCCAATTTTTTTTATATACAGTATCTCACCCATAGGCATGCACACACGGGTTTGCCGGGTGTGCCCAGGCACAGATTCCCCCTACTGCCCTGGCTCCCCCCTCCTTCCCTCTGCAGCACTGCCTGCTTTCCCCCCTCTCCTGCCATCTGTTGCTGCTGTGATGTTATTGGAAGAGTGACGGAAGGGGCTGATAAATACATATTCCCTTTTTGAATGAACATCATGAGTGATTGGTAGTGTGTGTTTATGCTTTGGGGTGCACACCCCAGGACAAAGCCATCTAGAGCCCAACATGCCAAAACATGCCAAATTGCGCCCCACTCCCAAGATCTATGTGCACTGTGTCAGCGAAAATCCTGTCCCCCCCAAAAAATTGAGCACTAATCTGCATGCGCCCCCCCCCCCCCCCAAGCATAAATTCCCCCACCTCCCAGTACAAATCCGCCCCTCTGCTAAACAACCCCCCTCCCAGCACAAATCTTTGCCTTCCCCCCCAAAAAAACTTCAAGAATAAAACCTATGTCCCTCATATTTTTCCTTTAAGCACAAATCCTCTCTCCTCACTCCAAATCCCCCCTTCCAGCACAAATCGCCCCCCCCCCAATTATCCCTACTAGCACAAATCCCCCCTCCAAAAAATATATATATATATATATATATTACCCCTCTATCATATTACTTTTATAGCACAAACCCCCCAAATCCCCCTCCTAGCACAAATCCTCCTTCCCATCCCCCTTTCCAACTCTAATACCCCAAATCACCACTCCTAGAACAATTCTTATCCGCTGCCACCCCCAAAAATTCCCCCTCTTAACACTGCAATTTATGTTTTTTTTTTCCAGTTTTGTTCACACTATACCAGGGCAGCCGTCCTTCCTGCCCACCCCTTGTCCCGGCCCTGCCCTAATGCAATTGGCTGCACACACCTATTAGTACACCCCTCACATTTTTGTAAATATTTTATTCTATCTTTTTATGTCACAACACTGAAGAAATGACACTTTGCTACAATGTTGTGTAGTGAGTGTACAGCTTGTATAACAGTGTAAATTTGCTGTCCCCTCAAAATAACTCAACACACAGCCATTAATATCTAAGCCACTGGCAACAAAAGTGAGTACACCCTTAAGTGAAAAAGTCCAAATTGGGCGCCAAATTGTGGGCTGGGAAGCCAGCCAACGCGTCCTTAGCAGGTGACTCATGAATGTAAAATCAAAAGCCGACAATTAAAAATGTTGGGGGGAAAAAAAACAGAGTGGGGCCCCCCACCCAATGCATATCAGGCCCTTGGGGTCTGGTATGAATTTTAAGGGGAACCCCAGCCCAACAGCAAGGAGTCCACTCTAAGTAGCATCTGAGAATCTGGTTGGCCTCAACAAATGTTGAAGAGGCCATCAGGAAGGTTCCATAGTGTAGCGGTTATCACGTCTGCTTTACACGCAGAAGGTCCTGGGTTCGAGCCCCAGTGGAACCAGTATCTTTTTAGAAACCCCATTTTTATTTTTATTGACTGCTCTTTTTATATACAAAGTCCAAAAAATCAACTTTCCTGATGCCAATATGGCAGCATACATATAATATACATCTCTCCCTATATCCACCCACAGGACCTGTTCAGCTCTATATGATGTGTCACTATTCTTCCCACTGACACCAATGATGGGACACTATTCCTCCCACTGACACCAAAGATGGGTCACTATTCATCCCACTGACACCAATGATGGGACACTATTCCTCCCACTGACACCAAAGATGGGTCACTATTCCTCCCACTGACACCAATGATGGGGCACTATTCCTCCCACTGACACCAATGATGGGACACTATTCCTCCCACTGACACCAGTGATGGGTCACTATTCCTCCCACTGACACCAATGATGGGGCACTATTCCTCCCACTGACACCAATGATGGGACACTATTCCTCCCACTGACACCAGTGATGGGTCACTATTCCTCCCACTAATACCAATGATGGGTCACTATTCCTCCCACTGACACCAATGATGGGACACTATTCCTCCCACTGACACCAATGATGGGGCACTATTCCTCCCACTGACACCAATGATGGGGCACTATTCTGCCCACTGACACCAATGATGGGACACTATTCCTCCCACTGACACCAAGGATGGGACACTATTCCACCCCTTAATACCATACAAAAGACGCTGTTGACTCCCACTGATACCAGGACATTTTCTACTCTCACCACTGTCAGTCTGCAATCCTAACCGGGAAGACTACCCTGCAGTAGAGTGATCTGAAAGCAAGGCTTGAACCTCTCGTGGAGCGCAGCGTGGAAGGGACAGCGTCATTGGCGGTGACGGTGAGGAGGATGCTCTATGTGGACAGCTTTACCCTGGATGCCTGCATACTTAGATGTACCTGTTTTAATCAACAACCATGTGAGTTTCTAGGAGCCCATTCACACAGGAGCAACATGACTTTCAGCGCGACTTTGGGAGGCAACTTGGACACGACTAAAGTATGAATCACAGCGCCAACTTGGGCGACTTACAACGTGACCTGAAGTTGCCTCAAGGAGGGGGAGGTTCATGCCAAATTTTAAATTAAAAAAACGGCATGGGTTCCCCCTCCAAGAGCATACCAGGCCCTTAGGTCTGGTGTGGATTTTAAGGGGAACCCCCTACGCCGAAAAAACAGGGTGGGGGTCGTCCCAAGATCCATACCAGACCCTTATCCGAGTACGCAGCCCGGCTGGTCTGGAAAGGGGGTGGGGAAGAGCGCCCCCCCCTCCTGAACCGTACCAGGCCGCATGCCCTCAACAGGGGGGTTGGGTGCTTTGGGGCAGGGGGGGCGTCCAAAAAATAAAAAAAATAAAAAAAATCACACTAGACAGATTTTTAAAGTAATTTATTAGGCAGCTCTGGGGGTCTTCTTCCGACTTCGGGGGTCTTCAAACTTCTCCACTCCCTGGTTCTTTCTCCCTTCTACCCATCACCTCCACTATCTTCTTACAGCTCTTTTACTAGCGGGGGCCCGGTCTTCTACCTTCTTCCTCCTTCAGGGGTCTTCATTCCGACTTTGGGGGTCTTCAAACTTCTCCACTCCCTGGTTCTTTCTCCCTTCTACCCATCACCTCCGCTATCTTCTTACAGCTCTTTTACTAGCGGGGGCCCGGTCTTCTACCTTCTTCCTCCTTCAGGGGTCTTCATTCCGACTTTGGGGGTCTTCAAACTTCTCCACTCCCTGGTTCTTTCTCCCTTCTACCCATCACCTCCACTATCTTCTTCCAGCTCTTTTACTAGCGGGGGCCCGGTCTTCTACCTTCTTCCTCCTTCAGGGGTCTTCATTCCGACTTTGGGGGTCTTCCAACTTCTCCACTCTCTGGTTCTTTCTCCCTTCTGCCGAGCACCTCCGCTATCTTCTTACAGCTCTTTTACTAGCGGGGGCCCGGTCTTCCACCTTCCTCCGACTTCAGGGGTCTTCATTACGACTTCGGGGGTCTTCCGATTTCTCTGCTCTTTTCTCCCACTCCTTCTCCCTTCTGCTGGGCACCTCCGTGGGGGCCCGGTCTTCTGCATCGCCTTCTTTCCTCTTCTCTTCTTCCATGTTGACTAGACGCCTCCTCCGCTGAAATGCTGGGTGCGTGGCACGCAACAATTTATATAGGCCTCTTATGACGTCACAGTCCCATCATGCAGGCGCCGTATATAGCCGCGTCACGCCCTCCGAAAAAAGCCGAAATAGGACTCGGCTGTATACGGCGCCTGCGCAGTCAGCTCCTGGGCCTGTGCGCAGGCGCCGAGGACAGCCGAGTCCTATTTCGGCTTTTTTTCGGAGGGCGTGATACGGCTATATACGGCGCCTGCATGATGGGACTGTGACATCATAAGAGGCCTATATAAATTGTTGCGCGCCACGCATCCAGCATTTCAGCGGAGGAGGCGTCTAGTCAACATGGAAGAAGAGAGTGCTAGTCGGCTGTTTTCGGAAGGCGTGACGCTATATAGCGGCGCCATACCCCGCGGTACGACGAAAATTAAATTATCTATTAAGAGGTAAGTACACCGATAAAATAAAAAAAAGACAGCATACTGGCGCTGACGCCAGTATGCTGGATGGGATGGGAGAAAGTGGTTTTAAGGGTGAACCCCCTCTTTAAATGTAACCGTATTGCTACACCTAGAGGTAGCAATAAAATCAATAAAAATGTAATTGGGGTTTCAAAAGGCAACTGGTTCCACTGGGGCTCGAACCCAGGACCTTCTGCGTGTAAAGCAGACGTGATAACCGCTACACTATGGAACCTTCTTCCTTACTTTCCTAACCTGACTTTTAACAAGGGATGGGTCAACCATCATAAGGATAATTATGTATTTTCTTTAAAAAAAAAAAGGGGGGGGGAGGGGGCGACGGGAGGTGACGACATGTCCGCATTCTACCCAAGAATGCAGGGCCACCGGAAGTGGGTGCAAAATACCCGTCTTTAGACAGGCATCTGCACCCCCCTCCCCCCTGAAAGGTGTCAAATGTGACACCGGAGGGGGGAGGGTTCCGATCAGCGGGAGTTCCACTTTAGGGTGGAGCTCCGCTTTAACACAGTATCTTCTATGGTATTTTTACCCAGACCTGTGTATGCTCAGGCCTTAAAGTGGATGTAAACCCCAAAAATGTTTTTTTTTTTTTTTTGATGTCACAATGTAGAGTATAAGATTTCCTATCATCTGTGCCCAGTCTTGCCACACAGAGTTAATCCAGCGCTGAGTAATCCTCTTTTAAAGTTCAGTGCAAATTAACAGAATTCCAGAGAAAAACCTGCCAAATTATAAAGTCCGGATCTCTGTTTTTGCTTTCAGTAACAGGTTATTTACATATCGAGCTTGGACATGTTTATCATAACAAGAGGTGATCCAAAGTTCATTGTATATTACCAGGATGTGTTATGATGTTATATCACCTCATGTTATAATAAACAACACATAA